>CANXYC010982733.1:0-14490 GCA_948193065.1 Aleurites moluccanus
TTCAGCAAATTTAGATTTATTTTGAATGTTATTTGTTTGATGCATGTCATATAGATTAACTATTGGGTTCTACGCGGTACTGGTCGCTTATGCATCACCCGTACCCTAGGACCGTCACGACTTCCGAGATAGGTCGTGACATTAAGGTGTACTCAGGCACCGATCCTATATCCATTCCTCCTTATAGAATGGCACCAGCAGAATTGAAAGAATTGAAGGTGCAGTTGCAGGAGTTATTAAATATAGGATTCAATAGACCAAGTAGTTTTTCTTGGGGTGCTCCAGTATTCTTTGTAAATAAGAAGGATGGCTCCTTAAGAATTTGTATTGATTATAGGCAGCTAAACAAGCTGACAGGGAAGAACAAATATCTGTTGCCACGAATAGATGACCTGTTTGATCAGCTGCAGGGTGCTAGTCATTTCTCGAAGATTGATCTGAGATCTGGGTATCACCAGTTGAAGATTAAGAAGGGCGATGTACCTAAGACTGCCTTCAGGACCCGATATGGGTATTATGAGTTTTTGATGTTGCCATTCGGGTTAACTAATGTGCCAGCTGCTTTCATGGATTTGATGAATAGGGTGTTCAAGCCATTCTTGGATAAGTTTGTCATTGTAATCATTGATGACATTTTTATCTACTCCAGGAGTGAGGAGGAGCATGTGGAGCATCTGAGGATTGTATTGCAGACAATTCAAGAGCATCAGTTGTATGCTAAGCTATCTAAATGCCAGTTCTGGCTAACCGAAGTGTGCTTCCTTGGGCATGTGATTTGTAAGGATGGTATTAAGGTGGAGCCTTAGAAGATAGAAGCAGTTGCAAATTGGCCTCGGCCTACTAGTATTTCTGAAGTATGTAGTTTTCTAGGTATGGCAAGGTATTACAGGAGGTTTGTGAAATTTTTTTCTAGAATTGCAGCTCCATTGACTAAGCTGACTCGGAAATAGGAGTGTTATCTGTGAACTGATGAGTGTGAGAGTAGTTATCAGACTTTGAAGTCCTACCTCACGAGTGCTCCAGTGTTAGCATTACCAGCAGAGGGTCTCGTTTACTGTATATTGTGATGCTTCCCGAGTTAGATTGGGGTGTGTTTTGATGCAAAACAGGAGGGTGATTGCTTATGCTTCTCGTCAATTAAAGAAGCATGAAACGAATTATCCGACACATGATCTAGAGATGGCAGCTGTGGTCTTTGCACTGAAGATTTGGAGGCATTATATGTATGGGTCTAAATGTGAGATATATACTGATCATAAGAGTTTGCAGTATATGTTTTAGCAGAAGGATCTGAATCTTCGGCAGCGTAGATGGGTGGAGTTACTTAAGGATTATGATTGTGAAATCTTATATCATCTTGGCAAAGCTAATGTGGTAGCTGATGCATTGAGCTGGAAGTCCATGGGCAGTCTAGCTCATATTTTAGTTGGCAGGAGACCCTTAATCCATGAGATGGAGGAGTTAGTTGATTTGGGTATGGAGTTGGATTTGGGATCCCAAGATCGTAACCAGGCTCTGATAGCCCAATTTCGGGTGAAGTCACTATTAATTGATGATATTAAAGTGGCTCAGGATAGGGATCCATATTTACTGAAGCTTAAGGGAGATGTACAGAATGACAAGATGTCAGAGTTCACAGTAGAGGATGATGTACTGAAGTATGGGAAAAGGATGTGTGTACCTAATATTGATGGGTTGCGGGATCAGATTATGAGAGAGGCTCATTATTCTTCATACAGTATACATCCAGGGATTACCAAGATGTATCATGATTTGAGAGATGTATATTGGTGGCCTGGTATGAATAGAGATATAGCTCAGTTTGTCTTTAAATGCTTAGCCTGTCAATAGGTTAAGTTTGAGCATAAGAAAACATCGGGTTTACTTCAGGAGATCGAGTTGCCAGAGTGGAAATGGGAGCAGGTTACTATGGATTTTGTAGTGGGTCTACCAGGGACTACGAGGGGTTATGACTCCATATGGGTTATTGTAGATCGGTTGACAAAATCTGCTCATTTTCTGGAAATTAAAACAAGTTATTTGGTAGCTCAATATGCATAATTGTATGTGGATAAGATTGTGCAACTTCATGGAGTTCCTTTGATGATCATCTTAGACAGAGGTACACAGTTTACTTCACGGTTTTGGCATAAATTTCAAGAGGCCTTGGGTACTCAGTTACGGTTCAGTACTACTTTCCATCCGCAGGCTGATAGGCAGTCAGAGAGGACAATCCAGACTATAGAAGATATGCTTCGGTTGTGTGTTTTGGATTGCAAAGGTAACTGGGATCAATATCTGCCATTGATCGAATTTTCATACAATAATAGTTATCACGCTTCTATTAGTATGACTCCATTTGAAGCACTGTATGGTAGGAAGTATAGATTTGTAGTGTGTTGGGTAGAGCCAGGGGAGAAGCAGCTAGAGGGGCCAGAGTTGATAAGAGAAACGATGAAAAAGGTGCCTATGATTAGAGATAGGATGAAAACTGTATTCAGTAGGCAGAAGAGCTATGTCGATTCAAAGCGGAAGGATGTACATTTTGTAGTTGGTGATCATGTCTTCCTTACGATCTCACTGATGAGAGGTATCATGAGATTTGGGAAGAAAGGAAAGTTGTCACCAAGGTTTACAGGTCCATTTGAAATTCTGGAAAAGATTGGTAATGTGGCCTATAGATTAGCTCTTCCACCTAATCTAAGGCATGTACATCCTGTATTCCATATCTCGATACTGCAAAAATATGCGTCTGATCCATCACGCATATTGGAGGTACAAGATGTGAGACTTAACGAAGACTTGTCGTATGAGGAGCTTCCGGTAGAGATAGTTGATCGATAAGTCAGACAATTACGGAACAAGGAGATTCCCATGGTAAAAGTGCTCTGGAGAAACCAGTCAATGGAGGAGAGCACTTGGGAGAGCGAGCAGGAGATGAAGGACAAATATCCATTCATGTTCCAACAATGAGGTATGTTTTTAATTTAAATTCAAGGACCAATTTATTTGAAGGGGGTTAGAATGTAATACCCTAGAAAGTCTTATCTTGTATGCATGAGTTAATTCTCAGTTTATAGTTTAAAGGCATTTAAATGATGGGAAATAATTTTAGAGATACAGTTAGAAAACAAATGAAATACTTTTCCGGAAACCGTCGGCATCGGGAACACTGCCAAGAAAATAGCAGTTCGAGCAATAGTTGAATTTCTGATTTTGACTAGGGGTAAAAGATCATCTAAATGCATGTATAATTATGGTAAAAAGAAAAGGGTGAAAAACATTTATGAACACTGAAAAAGTAACCAATAGCAAAACCGTAAATAAATGGAACTTCGAGGGGAATAGTAGAAATTGGTCTGTCTGAGTTTCAGAATGGCTTTGAAACTATTTTTATTAATAAGTATAAATAAAAATAAGCCTTTCGATTCCCAACTTTGAAATCCAATTATTAACAGAATTGTCAGAATAAATTACAGAAGAAGTTGGGGTCAAAGTATGAATACTTAAAAGTTCAAGGACCAAAAGATAATTTGTCATTTTACTTAATATTTAAGAATGCCTTAGTCATTTTTTCCATCAATTTTCTTCTTCTTCTTCTTTCTCCTTGCTATGGTCGAACCTCTCACCACCAATTCTCCTCCATTTTTAGGCAAATTTCTTTAAGAAAATCTAAAGAAAACCTAATTTCAACTATTGCTCTTCCATTCTCCATCCTTGTGTTGCTTGAAAGCTTAAAGAAATTCATGGAATTTGGAAGGGGAAATTTTGGTGGAAACATCAAGTTATGGTAAGGAATTGTTTTGTTTGAATTTATGGTTTATTTAGATGAATTAGATGATGAATTGGATGGGTTTTAAGTTAGATTGCGTCAATTGATGCATATGGATAGAAATCCCCAATTTCAAACCATAAATTGAAGTTGTTTGCTTTGACTATTTGAATTAGTGTTAGTTTATGTTGTTTAAGCTTAGAATATGTTGATTGGAGGCTAATGGATGATTAATTTGTAATTGGTTTGGTGTAAAAAATCAAGAATTCACAAGTTATACTTATTGCCTCCTTTGAAGCTTTTGGTGGAAAACCAATTTTCCTAAGCAATTATAGCTTTTGGTGAGTTTTATATGCATCAATTAACATGTCTAATGCATTGGAATTGAAATTGCAAAACATATATGAAAGCATGTTTTTGGCCGAACCCTTATAACTATTCACTTCCTTGATTTTTGTTTTATTTTTCTTTGTATTCCTTAGCCAAATTGATGCCTTAAATGTTGTTTAACATTGTATATTTGTTGCCTATTGTGTTGCCTATAATGTGAGCTTGTTGTTGGATGAATTGGGCATGCCAACTTTGCACCAAACCCTAACCTAATGGCTTACCCTATTGTGTCCACCATGTGTTTGATGAAATGCCTAGTTGTAATTCCATAGGCCTATCACATTTTTCTTCCATAGGCCTACCATTTGAATGCCATCATCGCCAGCGACATTGGCATGTCAATTGGCCTACCGATTTCCTTTGTATGACCAATCTTTGTTCCATACCTTTGTTGTTTACCAAACTGATTATATATTGTCTATGGCAATGCCATTGATTAAATTGCTACTTGATATGAATGACATTGAGCTTATTGCCATTGGTGATACCATTGTAGCATAATGGTATCTATTGATATGATTTTCCCTTGTATTGATCGAAATGTGGATTGACAGAGCTGTCGCTCAGACAAGGTAGTGGGTACATACTGTCGCCAATGTGCACATTGATATTGATGTCCTAGCTGGGAAGGGTTATTGGTCCTAGCCATAAGACCTGATCAATCTTATGCTTACTTGATATGAGATTGACTATATGATTACACATAGTCTACGTGTTTCAGGGCCCTATATTTGTCTTACCATATGATTACATGTCATTGATATGATCATTGATCTTTCTATCATTACCGGTTACTGATTCTGTAACCGGACATTATTGGCATATTGGTACCATTGTTTCTCCATTATTACTCATTATCAATCCATCTTATTTTATTGGTGATGCATATAAATTCATTGAGTATCTTATATACTCACTTTTTCCTTTTTTAATCATTTCGGGGGAAGAGTAGATTGCAGAATCCCAACTTCAGATATTCTGTGAATTTCTGCTGACAGCTGATAGCAATGTAAATATTATATGTTCTGTATTTTTGGTGTTCATATTCTAGCTGCTCCGTGGGGTATGTATGGATTAGTTAGGATATGAATATGTATATGTATGTGATGATGTTTTATATTATATGATGATAATATAATATGTGATGAAAGTTATTACAGCCAACTACACTAGATTATATAAAATTTACAGAATTGCAGAATGAATATTAACTAAGTAAATTGATTAATTAATTGATGGTTATAGATATTGCATGTGATACTGGGTTCTATAGATATCGATCGCCATTGACATCTCCTACATCCTAGGACCGTCGCGATCCAGAAATAGGCCGTGACACATTTATACAATCCATGGAGCAACTAAATTATATATACAAAATACAGTGTTAAAATAATTACGCTGCTATATAGACACTGTAAAATTCCTCCGGAAACAACAGTCGGGAATCTACCTCTACTCTGCACCTGGAAAGGGAAAACAATGAAAGAGTGAGTATAAAATATTCAGTGAATTTAATATGCATCGACCATAAGAAATGGCTGGAATATTAATAAACAATAGGTAGATGATCAATAAATATTAATTTGCTCAACAATATCTGAATAATGAATCAGAATATAGTAAATGATTATAGAGTAAATAGGTCAATGAAGCTATATCACATGGATAAGACAGATAAAAGGGTCATGAAACTCGTATCATATGTATTAATTTATCACGACCCGTTTTTGGATCGCAACAGTCCTAGGATGTGGGAGATTCCAATGGTAACCGGCACCCGTAGAACTCAGTATCACATGCATAATCTATAACGATCAATTAATTATTCATTTTACTTAATTACCATTCATTCTGCCATTTTGTAATTCTTACTGTAAATTAGTGCAAATGGCTATAATAGTTAATATATCATTCCATATGATCATCACATATCTCACAATATCATCACACAAATATAAATGTTCATAGCCTAACTATCTCATACACACCCCAAGGAGCAGTTAGATTATGAATATCAAAATACAGAATTCATAATATATACATCAAATGACAGCAAGCATAAATTCTTGGATGACAAACGATGAGATTCTGCAATCTACTCCTCTCCTGAAATGGTTAAACAAAGAAAAGGTGAATATATAAGATACTCAGTGAATCTATATGCATTGCAAGTCAAATAGGATGGAATAATGATATATACATGATAAAGGAACAATGGAACAGTATCAATCATGTTAGTTTATAGAATCAGTATCAAAAATCGATAGGAATATCAATGGTCATATCAAAGGCATGGAATCATATGGTAAGATAGATATAGGGCCCTGTAACACGTAGCTTATGTGTAATTACACAGTCGATCACATATCAAGTAAGCATAAGACTGATCAGGTCCTATGGCTGGGACCAATAACCCTTCCCAACTAGGGCATCAATATCAATGTGCACATTGCCGATAATATGTACCCACTACCCTGTCGGATCGATAGCTTTGTCAAACCACATTTAGGCCAATACAAATGAACATCATATCAATAGACACCATTATTCAACAATGGTATCATCAATGGCATTAAACTCAATATCTTTCAAATCAAATGGCATTTGAATTAAAGGCATTGCAATATACAATATACAATGAAGGATAAAGGTTATGGTAAACAACAAAGGTATGGAACAAAGGTTGGTTCAGCAAAGGAAATCAGTAGGCCAATTGGCATGCCAATATCGCTGGCGATGATGGCATTCAAATGGTAGGCCTATGGAATACAAAGCAATAGGCCAAGGTAAAAATAACTAGGCATTTAATCAAACACTTGGTGGGCATAATTTTGGCAAGCCAATGGGTTAGGTTATGGTGCAAGTTTGGCTTGCCCATTTGAATCAATAACAAAGCACATTGGTAACAATACAATAGGTATCAAATAACCAAGATTAAACAACACAAAATGGATCAAATTGGCTAAGAAATTCAAGGCAAAAATCAAAGAAAACTAAGGCAATGAATTGTAACACCCCATTTGGCCAAAACAAGAAAATTTTATATGAATTCCAATAATCAATCTAAGGTATTAGGCATATTATTTGATGCATATAAGACTCTATCATGACCCGTTTCCGGATCACAACGGTCCTAGGGCACGGGAGATGCCAATAGCGACCAACACCCGTAGAACCCAGTATCACACGCACAATCTATAAACCACAATATAATATCCATTTTAGTTAGTTACCAACCATTTTGTTATTCTGTAATTCATTCTGTAATTTACTGCAAGTGGCTGTAACAATCCATATATCATATCATATAATCATCATAATATATATACATGTTCATTTCCTAGCTAACCCATACATATCCCATGGAGCAACTAGATTATGAACATCAAAATAATAATACAAAAATCAGAATATATATACATAAGTAATGCTGGCAGAAATTCCCGGATGACAGATGACAGGATTCTGCACTCTACTCCTCTCCTGAAATGGATAAACAAAGAAAAGGTGAGTATATTAGATACTCAGTGAATCTATATGCATCAACAATAAACAATAGGTAGCAATGAAGCAATGGTATCAATGAGTCGAATAACAGTATACAGAATCTGTAATAGGTCACAGTATAGCCAAAGAATAAAGTACAGGCTCGGTATCATATGGAAAGACATATAAAGGGATAGACTGTATGAAATCATATAATCTCCAGTAAACAGTATGGACCATATGCGAACATATAAGTCTCCAGTAGCATATCAATATCAATGAGTATAAGACTGATTAGGTCTTATGGCCAGGACCATAACCTCTCTTAGCTAGGGCATCGGTAATACAATGTGCATATCACAGATAGTATTTCACCACTACCCTGTCGGATCGGTAGCTCTGTCAAGCCACATAAGGAATCAATATAAGAACACAGTATATCAATGGATACCATTATGCAACAATGGCATCCTCCATATCAATAAGCTCAATATCAGTCAATCAAGTATCAGTAAGATTAATGGCAATGCTATAGGTAACATATAATCAATGACAATTGGTTTTGCAATTAAGAAAGACATGGAACAAAAGTTGGCTCGGCGAAGGAAAATGGTAGGCCAATTGGCATGCCAATGTCGCTGGAGACAATGGCATTCAAATGGTAGGCCTATGGAATGCAAACAATAGGCCAAAGACAAAATAAACTAGGCATTTTATCAAACACATGGTGGGCATACAATGGCAAGCCAATAGGTTAGGTTAGGGTGCAAAATTGACTTGCCCAATTCAACCAACAACAAGCTACATTGTCAATAATCACATAGGCATTAAAGAAACAATATTAAACAACATAAAAAAGGCTCAAATTGGGTATGGAAAACAAGGCAAAATAAACCAAAAATAAGGCATAGTGAATAGTACAAGTGTTTCGGCCAAACATCAACTTTTACCATAGGTTTCCAATGTTCAATTTAAAGTATTTGACATGTTATTAGATGCATATTAGACTCACCTAAGCCCTCCAATTGCTTTGAAAAATAGCTCTCCATCGAATTCCTCCAAATGAACCAAATAGAACAATTTGATCATAACTTGTTTTCTACAACAAATTAATCACTAATTAGTTACCTATTCACATCCAATTAACATATCCTAACATCAATTAACACTAACTAATACTAAATCAAATAGTTAATTTACACAGCTTCCCTTAGTTTTAGGATTTTAGGGATTTCTAACAATTTGCATCAATTGATGCAATTAACCACCAAAGTCATCTAATTCAACGTAAATATCATCTAATTAAACCATAAAATCAAACAAATAAGTTGATTACCTAAAATAGATGGTGTGGCTAAATCCTTCAAGCCCTTACTCCTTCGTTTCCTTTGCTCCTCCTTGTAAATTAATGGTTGAAATAGCTAGAACTAGGTTAGTATTCAAGATTTCTATAAATTTTTCTAAGGAATTTGATGAAGAAATGAAGAAGAATTGAAGAGAAATGGAAGAAGGAAGGTTCGACAATGAAGAAGGGAGAAGAAAAAGTTGTCAAATTTTTGCTAAGTAAGAAATAAATAGAAAAATCCATATGGCAAATTACAACTAACTCCCCAAACTTTCATATATCACACTTTGGTCCAAATTCTTTTGTAATTTATTATGTCAATCCTGTCAGGAATTTGATTTCAATGTGGGGAGTTAATAAGCTTATTTTAATTTATACTTATTTATAAAAATATTTTCAGAGTTATTTTGTAACTCCGACGGACCCATTTTCACTATTCACCTTAAACTTTCTTATATTTACGATTTTGCCATTGATTACTTTTTCAGTGTTCCTAAATGATTTTTTACTTCTTTCTTTTTACCAAAATTACACATATTTTATAGTGATCTTTTACCCCTAGGTCAACTTCAGAAATTCTTCTGTTGACCGGATTGCTAATTTCTCAATAGTGTTCACGACACCTCCGCTTTCCGGAAAAGTAACTAGTTCTCTTTTTAACTGTGTCTCTAAAATTATTTTCCATCATTTCAAGACTTATGAACCACAAACTGAGAACTAAATCATGCATGTGAGTTAGGAATTTATAGGGTATTACATTCTACCCCCCTACAAATAAATTTATCCTCGAATTTAAATAAATACATACCTCACTGCTAGAATAGGAATGGATATCTGCTCCTCATCTTCTGCTCACTCTCCCAAGTGCACTCCTCTATGGACTGATTCCTCCGGAGCACTTTAACCATCGGAATCTCCTTATTCCGTAGCTGTCTGACCTGTTGATCAATGATCTTCACTGGAAGCTCCTCATAAGACAAGTCATCACTGAGATCCACATCCTGAACCTCCAATATGTGTGATGGATCAAACACATACTTCCGCAGCATAGAGATATGGAAAACCGGATGTACGTGGCTCATGCTAGGTGGAAGAACCAATCTATAGGCCACATTACCAATATTCTCGAGAATCTCAAATGGGCCTATAAACCTTGGTGATAACTTACCCCTCTTCCCAAATCTCATAATGCCCCTCATCGGTGAGACCTTAAGGAAGACATGATCACCAACTATAAAATATACATCCTTTCTCTTCGGATCAGCATAACTCTTCTGCCTACTAAAGGCAGTCCTCATCCGATCTCTGATCATATGCACCTTTTCCATCGTTAACCTCTCTTCATTTGTTCTTCTTCTAACTTGCGGTGGCTCAACAACCTCCTCCCTATCAGAAGCAACATTCGAGGCCACTGCCTTATCTTGTCGAACTCGAAGAGACCGTCCCCGCCTAATAGGTTCAAATTCCACTTCACGTCGTCTAAGCAACATATTTACTAAAAACATAAAACTACAAGATCATTAATTTATGGAAACTCGGAATAGCACACATAACGAATAACATCAAATGACGATAAGGAAGAATCCTATGCTCCATGATTGACTTATCTTCAACGACAGTTATTTTATTTAATTACTTATGCTCTGATACTAACTTTGTCACATCCCCACTTCGGGATATGACGATCCTAGAGAAAGGGTTAGCTTAAGGCTACCTATTCCCGTAGAAACCATTAAAACTTATAAATTATTGACTTACAAATTATTTATGCAATTTTTATAAGAATTTTGCCATAGTTTTCTTTGTAATTATAACATCCCAAGTTATCAACTTATTTAATTTTTATAAATTACACAACCTGCAAGGAAACTAGCACTTTCAAAATTCCACCTTATAACCTCGACTTCCATTTTTATGTCAAAATTCCCTACTTCAATTAATATAACATTATCAATTAATTTTGCATCAATTTAATTAAGGTTCAAATATTTCATAATAACATTGATCGAGTCATAAGCACAGTAGTTATTCATATTCCATATTACTGTCATAATTATGGAGCAACTACAGATTAACAAAAAAAATACAAATTCTTCATAGTAGAGGCAGTTACATAGATATTGTCGGTTCCAAATTCGGATGGAGGAGATGGGTTGGAACCACCACTATCTATTACGGACTTGAAAATATTAAACTATGAGAAGTGAGAATTTAATCTCAATGAGTAATACACATATTATCTTACTTGTGAGGCTAGGTGAGGAAGTTGCTCACAGGAAAGATAATGATAGCATAAAATGTACAATAATAATGGGATCATTAATCAATTAAAGATTCATAAAATTGAAGTCATTTAACATATGGGTTCGGTTCCAAATTGGCAACAAGAATTCATAGCATATCATATCATAAAATGACAGAATCATTATTGATTATTGAAGCAGAGGCTACAATTTGGTAGCACGCTATTTACTCATACGGTTGATCGGACCGCATGGCTAGGATCTTAACCCCTCTTAGATAGGATCATTATACCACTGTGCACAATGTTATTAAAACTTCTGTCATTTCATTAAGACCATACATATAGTGCTTAATCATTAGGTATCAAAAATAACTTAAGCACTTCTAAGGGTTCAATGCATTAAGCATTAAGCCAATCATGCAAATTCATTTAAAATGAATTATTTGAGATTATAAAAGGGCATGAAATTATTCATGGATCATACAATTGATATTTTTGGACAACAATAAAATTTCATAGTAATTTCAATAATTTATTATGAAGGCAATGCCAAACAAAATAATATGTATATTACTCACCTCTATAAGCAAAAATCCAAAATCGATCTTCCTTCTCTACTCAACAAAGACAAAAGAGGTGATCACGAACCTCTTTGTCATCCCCTTTAAATGCTACACATATAATTAAATATAATTTAGTATCAATTTGATATGAATTTACATTAATTAACACTCTAATTAATCAATTTCCCCAAATTCCCAAAACTTAGGGTTTAATTCCAATTTTAATCCCACTAGCAACCCTGGCTTTCTCAGCCATATCTCCCTATATACTTACCCAATTGCTTAAATACTTTTTAAAACTTAAGCGAGACATCTCAAGATTCAACATATTAAAGTTCAGAATTTTCTTACTACTACATGAATTATGGGAGAATTTCTAATACCGCCCTGAATTCTGTCTCCTATCCTGCATACTCTACCCAGAAAACCTTTAATATTTTACTTGCATCTTATCATATACATATCCAAATTTTGCTTTGTTTTCACGAAATTTTAGCTAAGACATAGGAGTATATTTTTCATATTTTGAGATTCCCATGAATCAAAATTTATTATCCTCAAAATTATAAAACTCAATAGGGTCTCTCAGCACAAATCCTAATCTGAGTCAGTCTTACTCAGTGATCTATACCTCTCAACATAGAAAGAATTTGATAAAACTTTCTTAAAGAAAAATAATTTATACATGTATATCTTCAACTTTCATAATTTAGGAATCTTCAAATTCCAAATTTAAGGGCATGAAAACTCATCTCCAAGATTCATTTAAGTCACAGGAAATTTTAAATTTTCAAAGATTTACTTCAAATCTTACCTTTTTTCACTAATTAAACCTCTAAATTAACATTAAAACTTGTTAAATCACATTATAGAGCTAGTTAAAGACTATAGAGCTAGTTAAAGATTTTACCTCTTGAAGCCTTTTGAAAAATTTCTTTTAACTATCTACAAATTTAATGAAGAAAAGAAGCTTTGGAGATGGAGGTATGAAGATTGATGAAGATGGAGAGTTATTTGAGTGAGTGAGGTGAAACAAAATTTTGGAGAATTTTATGGTATAATTTTTCATCCAAGGGAAAAGGAATGAGAAAATGGTGATAATTTTCTTTCATTATTTTTATTTATAATAATTATTAACCAATTAGAATTTAGGAAAAGAAAATTTAAAGAAAAATGAAATGGAAATTAACATAGCCTAAGTTTGTGTCTAAGTTATTTTATATGAAATTAAGCAAATATATTTTTGTGGGGAGCCTCTCACTTGGCAGGCAACCATGCTTCCAAATAACTATTTTTTTTTTTTAATTATTGGTCAAATTAATTTTGACCAATTTTCTCAAAATTTATAATATTGTAATTTTCCTCTTCTTATTCTTCTATCTGTTTTACTTCTCTATCTAAGCATTTAAATTTTATCAATTTCACTCAATTCTATTTTTAACTCATCCATTTGTAATACCCTAGATTCATGCTATAGTTATTAAGCAGTTGCATTAGATATCGAACCGATAATACCAACAATAGTTAGAAAATTTCAGGAATTGATACGGTATTAAATTTAAAGCTATTTTTACTCAGTTACATGGATAATGAAATATTAAGAATAATGATAGTTAATTATATAAAAAAAGTATGGAAAAGTATTAAAAATGATGGAAAATTAATAGAGTGGCAAAATAGTAAATAAGTGGAACTTCAAGGGCATTTTGGGAAACCTACTGTCGAGGACCCAAAATCACTCCGAAAGCTATATGATGATAAAATACAGTTAAAAATAAGCTATTTCACTCCCCACTTCAGAATCTAAAAATGAACAGAATTGACGAAATAAGTTACATAAAGTTTTGGGGGAAAAGTAGAAATATTGAAAGTTTTGGGGTGAAAAACCTAATTTTCATAAGTTTTCACCTATAAATAGGATACTTAGTCATTTTTCTCATCCATTTTACTTCTTCTTCTTCCTTCCATATTAAGATTGAACCACTCTTCTTCAAATCTCCATCATTTTCCAAGCTAATTTGTGAAGAAAACCTAAGAAAAACCTAAAATCCAACCTTATTCTACCTATATCTATCCATTTCATACGATATTAACCAAAGTAAATCAAGATTTCTCTAAAAGGGGATTTCGGCCACTACTTCACCAAGAGGTAACATGGTGTTTTCTTTGATTGTTTAAGTTAATTAAGTATTTTAGATGTTGAATTAGGTGGGTATAGCCATTAATTGCACCAATTAATGCATATTGATGGAAATTCCCAAATTTCAAATCCTAATTTAAAGTTGAAAGATACCAAATCCTAAATTAGTCATCCTTAATGATGAAATCCAGCCTTGATTAAGTGTCTTCACACCTTGATTTAACTCAAGGGTATGCCAATTTTAGTTCCCAAAGCCAAAAGTGCAGAATCCCTAAATTACCAACTTAGGGTTTATAACTTTCAACTCCAAATTGACTAAGCAAATGGAATCCAAATGCTACCAAACTTAAGGGGCACTCTAATGGAAGTGTTTAAGGTTGATTGGCATAGGTTTTACAAAATTTGGAATTGATTTGAGAAAACACAAAATTTGGGCAGTAAGGGTGAGCTCACCTAGGCTTAGTATGAGATTGGTTTTGAACTTTGGAGATTTAGGCAAGCAAATGGTTTCCAACCCCAATATGAATTGAATGGGGATGGTTCTAG
>CANXYC010982770.1:0-58748 GCA_948193065.1 Aleurites moluccanus
ATATATATATATATATTCAATTATTTCAGACAATTCAAATAAATTCTATCATTAAAAATTTTAATTCAAAATTTTTTTTAAACATATCAATTTTAATATTAATTAAATTGAATTTTTACATATGAATTTTCTAAAAGTTGCAAGTTTTCTTACCTAAGTTCATGCATCTTAAATTCTTTAAAGTTTTTTTTTTTTTGTATCTTTATCTTTATAATTATTTTTCTTGTAGTTTTCCACTATTATACTTGATTGACAATATTAAAGATTAGTGGTCAAGCCACGAGGCCTCAAGGCTGAAATCATTTAGTCATTTTACCTAATTAGTTTATGTATATTGTCAAAAAGGGGAATAGGAAACACAATAAATTTCATACTATAATTATATATAAAATGTTTGTTCATTAGTATAACAAAGAAATTGTTACGTTCATCATGTGAACATTCATACTCTGTTAGATCCTTTAAATGTTAATTAATAAATGATGCTGTGTTTTTTAGTGGAATTAATAAAGACCCAGACTTCATTTATTTAAATATAATCTTCATTTATGAGAACTTAACCAAAAAAAAAAAAGACCAAGATTAATGAAATTCAAGGTTGACTCTCTCTCCCAATACACGAATCAAATATTTTCTTTCTTCGTGGTAGTGACTGAAAAATTATTTTATCTGTGATTTGGATAAACATAAAGAGATAAAATGAATTGCATGTGTGAAATATGAGTAATAAAGATCAAACTTTGTGTACTAATGTTTTTTTAATTTAACAAATTATAAAAGGACGTCATCATTGGATTTTTTTTTTATCTATTATTATCAGTTATGGTCTGTAATTTTTATCAATTTAAATGAAGTTTAAAAATCAAGTATGTTCTAATTAAGGTTACGAGACTCCGCAGAAGTAACAATAATTAAAGTTTTAAGATCTAAGTTTTAACAGGAAATATGTTCTAACAGTTCATGTCGTTGATAAATCTAATTAATTAAATATTAATAACATATTTAAAATTAGCTTAAAAATTATTAATAATCTAGGAAAATTAAAATTTTCTATTAAAAAAAACGAACTACTTCAATAAAAATAATCAATAATTCCGATCGAGAAGAAAAAACCTCAAAAAAGAAAATGAAAAATAATAAATTCATGCAATATATGGATTAACAAATCTCTATATTATGATATAATAAAAAATTTAAGAAAAAAATAAAGAAATCTCCACCAATAAAGAAAGAAATCTCTATATTCATCAAAGTTGGTTATTACTTAAGGAAGAAAATTTAAAAGAGAATTAAAAAAAAAAAGGAGAGGTTTTATGAAAATATTTATTACATTATCCATGTCGATACATATCACCTAATAATTTATTTTTCTATACTACACATAATATGACGCTTATAATTCAAGCAAATCGTTTATTCATTACATTAATTTAAAAAAAGCATATAAAATTCAGTTGTGCAACCCAATTACGTCTTCAAGCAGTGGGCATACATAGGGCTGATCCCACAAACTCTGGAGTTGAATGACCTGAAAGTAATCATCATCATAACACAAATACGGATCATCAGGATATTCAAATAAATCATCCTGATTAGTATAAGTATTTGAATGATCCCAGGTTGTCTTGTAATTATTTACCTCTTCTTCTGGTAATGGAAATGATTCTCCACAAAATTGAATATTATTAGACCACAAAGGAGAATTATAGTCAAGCAAGGTCGACTGTTCTTTGCCATTGTTAACTTCAATCATATTCAAGTTCAACCCTTCCACTGAATACGATTGCTCAGAGTTTGATGAATTTGGAACCTCTTTAGAGCTTTCAGCATCTAGTAGTGGTGCTTTTGAAACTGTGGAACCAGAAGCTATGCCATTCTTCTTCTTTAAGCGTTTCCTTAAATTCGTGTTCCAGTAATTCTTTATGTCATTATCTGTTCTTCCAGGTAATTTTGCTGCTATTGCAGACCATCTATAACAACAAAATCAATTTTTTATTTTTATTTTGTTCTTAGTATATGAGAGGACCAATCTTAACATTAGAGGGATCTTAACATCATATCAGTTTGTCAGTGCGTGGTATATTCTCATCAAAATAAAAAAATATTTTCCCTAACACAGGTTTAATTAGCAAACCTATAATATATATAGTCAGATGTCATATGGTAGGAAAGAATAGTATGATAAATAGTTTTGTTAGATATGTAAACTGATATGAGACTATTTTCGACCTACTAAAAAAACATTAGCATGATAAATAGATATATAAAAATGATACATAAAAATTAGTAAAAATCCATTTTACTATAAAAAAAAATGATAAATTGATAAGGTGGAAGTTGCTTATTAAGGCATGGACAGGAATTGGAAAAACTCCAGAAGTTAATAGTATTACTGAGAAGAAACACTAGAAAAGATTTCCAAAGTAAAACGCTATTAGAATATTATTAGTAAGGATCAGTTAGGGAAGTAATTATAGTTAGCAATGAACAAATAATTAATTTCACCATTAAAGAGAACAAATATGCATATAATCATATTAATTAAAATCCTATAGATGAATTAAAGTGTATGAATACATTAAAAAAATAAAAATTCCCAAATGAAATTTATGAAGATATGTTTAGTTATAATTGATCCCCTTACTTTGAATTAGTTTTACTTTAAAATTTTCAATAAAATTGGGACATTCTCAGATAGCATATGAAAGTAAAAAGAGTATTAATATTTGTAATAAATTTTTTACACACTAATTTAAAATTAGTTTGTTGTACTAGTAAACTAATTAATTAAACCAATAAAGTAACTAAGAAATGAAAAATTCTTGCATATTCTAATAGCATATAATTATTTGATACATCCAAACCAATAAATAATAAGATATTTTAATATGAATCCTATGTCCATTCGTTCTTAAACTATCGGATAATGATATACACAAGATGTAGGTAAGATTTACTTTAAAATGGAAAATTTCAAATTAATAGATAAAAGGTAAACTAAATATAGTATATCCTTGTTTATAATATGAAATAAGCTAAAATTTATTATCACTCATTAATTTGGGTGTATTAGATAAAGTTGTATAATTGGTGTGGATCAAAATATTTCATATCATTATTTCATATATCTAAACTAATAAATGAAAAGTTATTTAATAAATATGACTTATATGTCTATTTTTTTAACTAGTAAAAATATATAACTTTTTTTATTTTATATAATGTAATCATATTGGACAAATATATAAGCACAATATGGACAATACTAACACACAACTCCTTACTATATATTATTCACAAATTCAGTATTTTAGTAAATTTTCTAACAAGAAATTAATTGTTTCTGGCAAAATGTATATGCTGAAATATCTATGTAAGGATCTATGACAATTAAGCTAGTAACTCTAAATTAAATCTCATTAATGTATATGCACAAATATGCATGTCTTTTCATCTAATATTATTTTTTTAGCAAAATCACATTATATTAATTAAATTCTTATAAATATTATTAGATTAATTGCAGATAATATAATGCTTCTTCTGTTGATAATTCATACTTAGTTATAATATATCTTATGGATAAAAGA
Organism: Aleurites moluccanus; assembly: GCA_948193065.1. Taxonomy (NCBI): domain Eukaryota; kingdom Viridiplantae; phylum Streptophyta; class Magnoliopsida; order Malpighiales; family Euphorbiaceae; genus Aleurites; species Aleurites moluccanus. The sequence continues at coordinate 3,591 of CANXYC010982770.1, forward strand.
AAATTAAGTGGATTAATTATACCCTAAGCAAATAAAGTAGGTTGACCTTATGATGTTCATATATTAATTTGGCCTAGCTATACAGACTGCGTTTTGTTTAATGAAGGTTTTCAGTTTATAAGATAAAAACCCTAACTATACATATATATGCTCAACTTTTGAATTTGTTTATGGTCTTTTGCTATATATATATATATATATTCTTTTCATGTAAAATAAACAAAATTACTATGTTTTTACTGGAAAATGTAAAGATATAGCTTAATTTACAATCCGATTGATGGTGTAGTGAGAGTATTTAAATCAATTACCTGTTGCCAAGAATTTCGTGGAGCTTGAAAATGATCTCTTCTTCTTCCTTGCTGAAACTGCCATGCTTTATATCTGGCCTCAGGTAATTCATCCACCGAAGCCTACAACTCTTCCCTGACCTTGCCAAACCTAAATCAACAACATATATATATATAGGCAAATTACCAAATATATATATGTATACATATATATACACTTGCTAGTTAATTAATTCTCACCAGCAGCTTCTGGCATTTGGTTCCAGTTCCAAATACCAAATCTCTTAATATGAGCTATCAATTTCTCATCTTCATCAGGGCTCCATGTTCCTTTTTTCAGAGGCCTTTGCTCAGATAATACACCCCTCATCATTATAATTAGTTACTATTAAATAATTTGCTATTTCAAGTTTTCAACCCTTTAAATTTGAAACACACCCTAAATCATTGATATAAACGCACAAATATGTATATACACACACACACACACACACACACACACACAAACAGGAAAAGAATAGGAAAGAAAGCATAAGCAGAAGAAGTCGTCCCTAGAAACCAGAAAGTCCATTTTCTTAATCTATTAATATGTTTTCTTATATGCAAGAATATAAAATAACGTTAGGAAATTTTAAACTATAGCAACTTTTTTTAAGCCTAGAATAATATATATATATATATATATATATAACCAACCAATACTGGCATAATTTTAGTTGACCAAAGATAAAAACGTATCAAGTTGACCAAAGATGATAAAAGTATCAAGTCTCGTAATTAAGTTAGAATTAAATCATTTTAGATTTTTTTTTTTTTTTCAGATTGGTTTGGGTCACTTTAAATTGTATGTGAAAAGTGTGTTATAAGTATCTGGCCGTGTTTGCGTCCTTGGCATCAAATTTTTCCTTTATTTGGCCTATGATCAGCTGCAAGTCATTGTGTACTCTCAGACTCGTTAGTTTGAAGTAATATGTTAGTTGCAACCCTTGGATCATAGCTTCAAACTCTGCTACATTTTTAGTGTTGCAAACTAAAATCTCAATGTATATTCAAGTAGCAACCTGTCTGGTCGTTTCAGCATTATTGCTGCTCCACTCTCTTTATTGTAATTGGCTCTGTTGGAAAAAGTATCTCACATCGAATAATGATAAAATATAAAAAGGACTTATAAATAAGTAGGTGTTGGACTTAGTACAAAATAATTAGTTTTATGCAAGTAGATTTCATCACTTGCCCACTAATAAGTCCATGTGTGTGCGGGCCCGTGTACTTTAATATAATATCAGAACTTCACGCCCAAACGGGTTAGATCATGAGACTTATATTCAAGCCCCATTATGAACTGATGATGATGCTAATCCGGAACGAAAATGAAGAAGAAATGGTTGTCAGTCCATTTGTGAGCAAGTATCAACCGGCTTATTAATGTTAGACCATGGGTCAAGCCCTGTTGCACTTAAGAGGATGTTTAGGAAAAGTATCCCACATCGAACAATGATAAAATATATAAAGGACTTATAAGTGAGCAGTTGTTAGACTTAGTACAAGTCAATTAGTTTTGTGCAAGTGGGTTCTAACATTTGCTCAATTATAAATCCACGTGTGTACGAGTCTATAGACTTTAATAGACTCCACCTACAAACAGTCCAAACTTAACCATTATTAGTTCAAGCTAAGTCATCCTCCCTAAAGTTTTTGGTTTATAAAGGACTTTACTTAATGGTTGGTCCATCACCAAAACTACTTGATGTGACTATAGATATAGTCCATATTTTTTTGTATAGAAGAGTAAAACATAAGATAGTTTCTCAAGGGGCTGGTAATTTAGCTTTGCTCCCTAAAGGATTCATTAAAGTCATACAGAGGCTTCTAAACAAATCCTTCTTCCTTGATTAGTACAGAGCTAATAATTTGATCCAAGGCAGACAAGTAAATAAGGACTTCTTTTCATGGCATGGGCCTGCTTAAAACTTGCTCCAAGCTTAAAAATATCTTCGATACTTCGAAGGTGACTCGACATTTGTTTGTCTATTCAAAGGTTTCAGTCTTCCTCACCTTTTGAAGAAAGGCATAAATTCAGCAGATTTGGACATGAATATATTGGTTGCATCAATTCACTTTATTAATCTATACTTTTAATATTGTGAGGCGAAGCCATGTCCAAAATAGCTTTGACTTTGTCATGGTTAGGCTCGATGTCTTTCTTACTCATCATGCAGCTTAGAAACTTGCCACCTTTAATGAAAATGGCACATTTCTCTAGGTTTAACTTTATCATATATTCATTGGTTACCCCCAAACACTTCTCCTTGATCCTTAATATAATCTTCAAAGCTCTTGCTTTTGACTATCATATACAGCCTCAAGATTATTTCCAAGATGGTTCTGAAAGATTTTATTGACGAGGCATTGATAAGTTGACCCTGCATTCTTGAGGTCGAAAGGCATAAAGACATAGCAATAAGTGCATTTTTCAGTGATAAAGGCAATTTTCTCTTAATCTTTTGGGTGCATTCTAATTTGGTGATATCTTTGCTTGGCAGTAAGAGAGGACATGTATCCATACCAGCAATCGAGTCAACTAGCTTGTCAATCATGAAAAAAGGGGAAAAATCCTTAAGACATGCTTTATTAAGATTTGTGAAGTCAACACACATTTTGAAGCTCTCATTCACTTTTTTCACAAGAACCACATTCACGAGCCTGTTAAGATATTGGACTTCCCTGATGAAGTTTGCTTTAAGCAACTTATGCACTTCCTCATCTATGACAACTTGTCTCTCTGGCCCAAAACATCTATTTTTCTATTTAACGGGTTTGAACAAAGGATTAACATTGAGTATGTAGGTGATAACATCTGGATTCACTATGTAGGTGATAACATCTGGATTCACCCCCATCATGTCTAATGAGGCCCATGCAAAGTTATACATTATCTTTTAGGAATTGTTGAGCCTTCTCCTTCTATTCTTCACATAAGCATGCATTTATCATTAATACTTTTTATGATCCCTCATTACTTACTGGGAATTTTTATTCTAGCTTCTCCACAAGCTTAGTTCTCAATTTCGGTGCCCAATTTGACTTTTTTGATTCTTCAATAATTGTCACCTCCTCATATTGTAACAAGCTTGAGCCCCTTTTGTGCCTTTTACTTCTTTGCTCTTGACTACCTCCTTCTCATTCTTATGTTCCGTACACATGGAACTCTCCTCCTCCCATTTTAGGGATTAACATTCTTAGATAACTTATGTTGGATGAAGCATCTTAATCATAAAGCAATAACCTTCCTAATAATGCATTATAAGCTAAGGATACTCTTACCATTAAGAACATAGGCATCATAGTGACATAGTCATGTGAGGTGTCAATAGTGAAAGGCAGCCTTACCACTTTTGTAGTTGGGACTTTTGATCCATCTAAAGTGTGAACCCTATTGCCTAATTCTTCTAACTCCTTCTCTTTTATGCCTATTTTGGAATATGCCTAGGTTGTCATCAGATTGATTGAGTTTCCATCATCGACTAAAATCCTCTTCACTACTATAGCCTATATAACTAAAGGATCTGTATGAGGGGTCCTCAGGCAACTACAACCTTCTCAAGCTACCCATATCTTAGCCCCACTATACTATATGAACTTGTTTTGTTCTTTCCTCCTTGCCAATGCTTTAGCCTTATTATTGTTGGGTGGCCTTTTCTCTCACCCCCCCAATAAGGCAAAAGATCACCAAGCTGACCCATCATTGACAATCTGTTTAACCTAATATCTGCTCGACTCAACTTTCAACTCCTCTCTCTCCTTTCCATTTTTTAAAAATTTTCCTAAATACTCTTGATTGGTGAGTCTTCCAATCTCCTTTATTAACCATCTACAATTATTGGAGTTGAGCCGTAGGTATTATGGAAGAGATAAAATTTCTTCATATTCCTTCTATTAGGATAGCTTGATAAAGGCTTAGGGCATTGCCAGATATTTTGGTCTTTAAAGGCTTCGAAGACTTCTTTTAGGCTAGCTTTATAGTGGTACGTATTTTCTGGCATTAAAGCACTTACTCAAAGGCCTTTCTTCGTTCTTTTCTTTCTTTCTCTTTCTTCTCTTTCCTATTTGACATTTGATCATTGTCATTAGCTACTTCATTCTTTTTCTTCTTTGAGAATTGGCTAAAGGCATAGGTATCATCTTGCCTAATTTATTTCTGAGCAATCCTCATTGCTTCTTCTAGTGTATGAGGCACATGCTTGCATAGAGCTTTATAATCACAATGAATACTATCATTTTAAAAGGCTTGACTGCGCTCTACTAGTCAAGTTCTATGATTTTCAAATCTTTTATACGATATAATCCCTTAATGATTTGCTTTCTTTCTATATCACATTCTTAAAGGATTGTGTTCTCTTCTCTGTTGGGATAAGTGAATCTATGCATAAACATTTCTATGAATTGCCTAAATGAGCCAATACTCCTTTGACAGACTATCAAACCACCTTATCGTTGCTCCCTTTAAGGATCCTCAAAAGGCCCTATATAGCACTTCGTCACTTGTTATTTGAAGCTTGAAAACATATTTTTAATCTAAGACATAAACTCTATGTTTTATTTCTCCGTCAAACTTCTTCAGTGCAGGTGGTTTAGGCTTATCTGACATTCTATATTCTTGGATTTCTTTGATGAATGGAGATTTAAGAGCGAACTCCAAACTCTTATCCATCCATTTCTTCACCTTTCTCCATTCAATTCCTCCAAAATCTTTTGAACCTTCTCTCTTATTTTTAAGGAGTTATGCTTGCTAGTAGCCTCTTACTCTCTTTGGGCTTACTTAACAGGAAAGATTTTAAATTGGGCTATCTGATCCTCTCTCCTCTCCACCTAGAATGTCTCTCTAAATATATAGTTTCTTTCTCGATTTCTCTTTTTCTACTCTTTTACTTCCTCTTCAACTGTCTCGTTTGTCCTCACATCTTGTAAATTTGGCAAAAGCATAGTTCCCCTTCATTGTAACCTCCTGGCTCTATATGTATGCTTTCCCTTTTATGCATTTGTCCTTCTCGTCAAGAAAGTGTTCTTTATTTTCTTGCATCTCTTCTATTCGAGCTTTCTCTTATCATCTATAATCTTACCCTAATACCTTCGCTCTACTCCACTGCTCTACAATCACCCACCTTCCTAGCTTCACAACCAAGAAATTGGCATACAAGCAAAGAAAGGATTAAAAGTATTGCATTCCTCAAAAATGAGAAGAGAAATAAGGGATCTAATGAAGAGTTAAGAAATTGTTCCCAAAAGCCGCACTATTTTGATGGGAGCTTGATCAAGATATTACATTGGACTCTTTTTAGAATGGATTTAGGCATGCAAGATGAACAAAAAACATTAGAGAACCAAGCCTTTACCTTGACAAAGACCCTCCAATACTTAAGCTACAGGCTATAGAGATTGGAAAACTTAAAGAAGAAGATTGAGTTTCTTCCTGGTTTTAAAGAAAGCTTATAATGAGAGAAAGGAATTGAAAAGTTGTAGACCCGATTACTTAATGGTGGTATTCATTTGGTTTCATAGTTGAATTAAAGCAAATGCACAAGTGGCTGCATATCAAAGCGAAGATCAACAACCTGACTTGATGCATATTTGAAGCTCATAAATGAGCGGTCTCTTAGATGGACTTACCCTATCGTGAGCCCATTAAGATCAAATATTTTTATCCTTATCAATGGATAATAATTTACGAGGGCCTATGTTGAATTGCTTAGGAAGAAATTATGAAAACCAATAAATTAAACTTAATAATTTGAAAATTTTTTTAATTAACAAAGCATATATAAAAATTCAAAGAAAATTGAAGAACATAATTAAGGGCAAATTACATCTTCCTTTCTTATGGATGTATCGAAACTCAAAATTGCATTGAATATCAATTAAATATAATTTAAGTTGACTTATCAAATATTTACCTTTTGATTTCAGACATTTACCTAATAAATGAATTTCATGGCAAACATATAGTATAGCAAATTTTCATACTAAAAAAATATAATTTTGATTGTTGAGGTCACACCTAAAAGAAAATATTTTAGGTTCTTTAAAATTTTCATAATTTCAGTATGAATGATCAATTTGTCTTTGAGTAGATTGAAATATGAAACACCGCCAAAGTAGAAATTGTTATTAGCTGGTTTGAATAAAGTTGAAATTAGACTTCTGTTTGTGAAAAAACATTGGTAAAAGAAAACAACAGGTAGGTATCACTTGTTCAATAATCCTTATTAACAATGAGATTAAACAAAATAATAAGTAAGAAATAAATTAAATAGATGATGAGAAGGAAAAAGAAAAGAAATACGCAAAAAATTCAACTGAACTTAAATTACATCAACAATTGGATAATGGCTTAAATTTTATGAATCTAATTTCCTTGCTTCATTTAATTTGATTAATGATCTTCAAAGTAATTTCATTCTCATCACAACTTCTCAATTTTAGAAAAATTTTCAATTCAAAACTTATAAAGAAAATAGATACCAAGTGATAAATTTGACAAAACCAAAACGACTGTATAAAATTTAAAATTTTCATATAATTAAGAATTTGTAGGACCATAGACTCATTTTTCTTGTTCTTTTTGTCATTGGTGTAAAAAAGAGTGTTTCAACTCATAGGTTTTAAATTTTCCTGGAGTAGGTTGTTTCCAAGTATTATATTGAGGAATGAAGATTTGACTATAGTTTCAGTTGAGGATCACTGCTAAAGACTTTCGTTACAAAGACTTTAATGAATATAACTTTTGTATATTGAATCTTGAATTGTATGCTGTAGGTACATAATTTTACCGCTAATCTAGCTAGAAACTACTAACTCTGCATCTAAAGAAAAAAAAAATGAAAAACTGAAACCAGTAACTCAAAATTAATATATACGCAAATATATAAATATAATTTTATTAAATTATTTATGTTAATAATAATAATAATAGTAAAATGATGTTAATGGCTAGATATTTTTAAATCGAAATCTTCTTAATTTTGTAAAATCTATTGAATTGAAATTTTAAAATACTTGAAAGGTATTTGGATACACGATTAACAATTATCGATTTTAGATAAAAATATTTTTTATAAATAGTAAAAACTCTTACCCGTAATTATAATTCCTACCTGTTATCAGACTTTGCAGAATTAAAGAAGACGAATCAGCAATTAATTTTTAATAATTGGACATCCAAACACTCAACAATTTTTTAACTATTGATATGTATATTTTTAAACTATAATTAAATTTTATAGTTGGGCATCTAGACACTCCTTAATTTGAAATTTTGATAAATGCTAACTTATTAAGAGAATTATTTTTATAAAAGTACATAACTAAATTCAAATCTTTTTATAATAAGTAGATATATGATAATAAGTTAGTCTAGATTGAAATTTTAGTCATTGACCTACTCATCAATAACTATTTTTATCTTTATATTCTATGTTTCCGCCCCTTTCATTTCATGATCCATCACTTTATCTTCTCTTCTAAAATTTTATTTTACTTCTTTTATTATTATTTTTTTTTTTCAAATTAAAACTAAATTCTTTCTTAAATCTTAAGTAAACTTAATCTTTTACTAAATCAACTCAATTTCTTTTTTGACCTTAATCATCTCCAATTTTTAATAGGTAAGGAATTGCTTTATAAATTATTTAAATTTTCGTTATTAAAACTAAATTCCATATATATTTTCTTTTATATAGTCTTGATATTGTTATTTTGATAATGATTTTTTTAAAATATCAATATGAGATGACTTAAAATTAGATCAAGAATTAGATTTTTTTTTTCTATGTATCAATTTTTTAGAATTCATGTACTTATACTAAAATTAGATTAAGAATTAGATTGTTTATTTATTTATATATTTTATCAATTTAATTTTTTTAATATACTCTAATTTTTAATTTTTTATATTAAAAAATATAATATAAATGGGACTTTTGGCTCTGAGATCTTGACTCCGCCCCTAATTATTATTGATGTATTCTCTTGCATGTGAAAAAAAAAAAACTTGGTGTGGTATATTGGAAAGCTTTTTGGAATTTAAATTCTGAAGAATTTGTATAGCATGATAGATTATACAACTATATAAGAATTTTCCTCTAAAAAAATCCTAAGAATTTCTGGTATCAATGGGATTAGCATTGGATCCTGTAATGCTTGTTAGTTATTTGCAGGGAAAACATACTAGAATCAATCTCTTAATTTCAACAAATTAGTGATAAATTAATGTACTTGGTTTGTATTTTATCATAAGCAAACAACGCTATGTACAATGGAAACTTGAAATCTTTATTCTTATTTAATTATTTAATTAACTTCTTAATAAAATTATCTAATTCTCTCTAGAATGAAAATCCACCATGTATAGAACTAGTTAGATTAATAAACTAGCTTTTAATTAAAATTGCATACATAACAAACAACTAGCTGGATAGAAAATAGAAATATTCAAATTCATGTATCTGTATGTGAACATCTAGCTCTTTTTCTTTTTTCTTTTTTTTTTTACCACCAAAAGATTTACTGTATATAAATCAAAACCAGAAGAATGAGAGAGCTTTTGACCACATTCAAAGTCTACTTATTAAATTGCTACGACATAGATTAATTCTTGAATATGGCTTTGACATTATTATTTAATCACAGTTGACATATATTTTGAGACTTTTTGGTCTAATAATTTCAATTTTTTTTTCCAACTCTATGCGATATAATGGGTCATTAAAGGACAATTACTGAAGAACTTTCAATGGATATGTAATGCTTATATATATATATATATATACCAAATTAACTAGATGACCAAGAATTAATTAATTATATATATATATATATATATATATATTGTAATTTTCCTGGGTAAGCCGTTGAATTGCTTAAGGAAAGATCAAGAAAAACAATTTAAAAAATTTTCTAATTAATAAGTCGTAGCATATATAAGAATTCAAAGAAAATTGAAGAATATAAGGGCAAATTACATCGTCATTTTCCATACCTTTTGATTTCAAACATTTAGCTAACTATAAAATGAAATTTAGAAGAACTAATTTCTTATAGGTTGTATAAGACAAGGTAACAAATTAAAGACTGCCTGAGGCCATTGCATTTTGCCAAGAAGAAGATAGGAAATTCCCACATCATGATGTATTAATATAATATTGTTTTGCTACAAAATGCTCAAATAATATTCAGTGGTAAGATAAATTTTATTCAAAAAAAAACTATTTTCTTTAAATTCTCTAATGTCGATATAAATTATTAATTTATTTTATTTTTTTAATTTTAAAATATAAAAGATACATTATATGATTGACGCTTTGATTAATCCTAAATTGCTAACGATACAAATCACATATTTCATATTGTTAAAAAATTATGTCAAACCACAACCATTTTATACTTTTCCCAAAGAAAAATATCCCTTTTCTTGATTATTATATTATCTAATTATGAAGTAATCGTTAGCTAGTTTCAACAAAATGGAAATTAAGCCGAAATTGTGAAAGAACAGTTGTAAAAGATAACAACACGTACATATATATTTGTTCAATGATTCCTTAACAATGAGATTAAACAAAATAATAAATCAAAAAAATTAATTAATTAAATAGATGATGAGAATGAAAGAGAAAAGAAATACCCCAAAAATTAAACTCAACTTGCATTACATTAACGATTAGTTCTCCGCTCTGTTAGCTTTGTTAATAGGTAACAGTTGTTGATGATATCTAGTAGCCAATTATTGTTAAGTGTAGGTAAAATTATTATTAATTATTATTTTTAATTTTTTAATAATTAAGTATAAATATTAATATTATTTTCAATATTATTATTTAATCTTTTTATTTAAATGAGTAGTAATTAGAGGTAGAAATTAAACTGATTAAATCAAACTAAATTAATAAAAATAAATTGAAACCGATAGTTTCACAATTATTTAATTTAATTTCGATTTGAAAAATAAGCAAACTGAAAATTTTGTTTGATTTGTAATTTGAATCTTTTTTTTTCTTTGATTTCAATTTTTGTGTGTATATATATATATATATATATTATTATTATAATTGAATATATTTTATTTTATTTTATATACAACCACATATATTTTAACTTAATATTAATTTAAAATTTAAAAAAAAAAAATTATCCATGAAAATTAGTTAAAAATAAATAAAAAATAGTTCAATTCTTGAGAAAAATATAAATTTTGGGTGTGTTAATTAATAAAATAGACAAATTTTATATTATACATTGAACTATTTTTTTAATTTTTGTTATCACTGATACTTTATTAGTGTATTTTTTAAATTTATAATAAAATAATGATGATTTATAAAGTTTAAAATTAACAAACAGAATATAATTAAACCGAATCAAATCAATAATTTGATTATAATAATACTTTAATTTGATTTAAAAAGTTTTCAAACCGAAAAAATTTATTTAATTTGATAACCATTTTCCAAATTGACCATACGTAACCGATGTCACCCCCTAATAATAATTATTTTAAAAAAAATCAAATTTAAGTTTTTATAGTTATTTAACTATTTAAAAACTCACAACAATCACTCAAAAATAATAAACAAACAAATTTTATGTAATTGTTAAAAAAAATTTAATAATTATATTAAAAAATTTTGCCAAATACTCATAGATATATAATGATTTAATTATATATGAAACAATCCGGCAACACTAATTTCTTTGCTTCATTTAATTTGAGTAATGATCTTCAAAATAACTTGCAGTTAATTAATTAATAAATTCCAAGCCAAAGTCATGCGTCGCGGTTACTGGATCATGATGTCAGGGTGATTTAGATCTAGCATACTAAACTAATTTGTGATTAATTAATTGACTAATTAACAGTCATCAATCTACATGCAATATTATTCCGTAATTATTAATTATCATACAAGAGGAAGTCTATGCGGGGATTTTCATTTTTTGGTGTTTACTTTATTTTTAAACAAATAATATGAATGAAATTTGAAATTTCTGATAAGGTTGTTATAAGCCCTTGATAAGGTCAGTCTCCTATACATAGTGGTAGACTTAGACCTAGTTTGATACAGTTTATGAAAATAGCTTTTCATATGGAGAAAAATTATTTTTCTAAAAGTGATGTTTCTAAAAATAATTAACTATATGTTTGTATTCGGTAAAATACAATTTAAAAACTGCTTATAAACTTATAAGAATATTTTTGTCTATTAATTTTTTAAAATTAGCTACACGTTTAATCTAAAATTCAGTTTTCTTAAAAAGTTTCAATTTCTAACTTATCCAAATAGTTGAATTTTAGCTATCTAGATAATTGCTTTTATTAATTTTGATATTTACCAAATACTATAAACTGAGTCAAAATCAGTTTCTTACCCAAAAAAACTGCTTTTTTCTTTTCATAAGCTGTGCCAAACGGGATCCATCGTACTTCATTTGTAGTTATTTCTTACAAAAACTCTAATTTTTATTGTAATTATATACAGAAACTAAACCATTCACAAGTCTACAAGGGCCACAGCCCTCCTAGCGAAAAAAGAAATAATATATATATATATATATATATATATATATATATAAAATTTTAAAAGGAAAGTACTATAAATTAGGGACTAAAAAATTATTTTTTTAAAATAAAATGATTATTTTTTATTAATTTTAATAAATTTTAAGGATTAAATAATAATTTATCTTAAAAAAATTAAAAATTAAAGGGTCAAAAAAGAAAAAATAGAAAATATATGACGAAATAGTATTTTATTAAAAACTAAAAATTAATTTTTTAAAATAATTTGATCATTTTATTAGTTTTTAAGTTTTAATGACTAAATAATAATTTTATTTTTAAAAAGTAAGAGGCGGATCCGCCTATATATATATATATATATATATATATATATATATATATATATATATATATATTACATTCATTTCTAACAATAATTTTCCAACTATAAAAATAATCCCTCAAATTAAACTAAGCATATGAGAAGAAGTATATTGTCTCTTTAATATTTCAACTTATCAATGAAATCCACTTCAAGTGAACGATAATATTCTTTCTTTTTTTCATCATGGATAACTTGTTAATATTTAGATCAAATGAGATTTTTATATATATATATATATATATATATATATATATCTATTAAGAAATTTGAAATTTATTTAAATTTGAAATTTGTTTTCATTTTCTTTTTGAACATGGATAACTTATTTATATTTAGATCAAATGATTTTTTCTTTTTGTATATCCAAAATTTCAATTTGATTATTAGATTGTCGTTTCTTTTTATTATATATTTATATTATAATTGACATATTTAATGTTAAATGAAATTATTAATATATATGATAAATATTTATATTCATAAGTCTTATTCAATTATATTTGGCCCCCCAAAATATAATGTTCTAATTTCATCTCTGTTTATATAATACTATATATTCTATAAATATAATAATGAATAAAAGTTGTAGACCTCACAATTTCTGTAGAAACTAAAAATAAAAAGATGTTTCTTATTTATAATTAATAATTTCATTAAAGTCCATTTGATTTAACTGTTCCTACTAACTCTTAATTATTATTAATAACTATTAGTCAATAATTAGTAGTTGATAACTAATGATTATTAATAAACAATTGATTATGTGTTTGATAAAACTATTATTAATTATTAGATATTATCATATTTAATGATTATTTATCTTTTTATTTAAATATATTTTTAAAATTATAATTTAATCATTTTATTTAAATTAATAGAAATTGTTTTTAAAAAAATCTAAAAATTTCTTTTAAACAAATTATAAATCAACAAAATAGAATAAAATCAAATCAAATATATTATAAAATTCAAAAATAAGGTCTAAAGTTAAAAATGAGATGTTAATAGACTAAATGGGTAATTTTAAAAATCGAAACAATATTTCAAGATGATATTATTGTAAAGCATAAAAATCCCTAATTTTATTTATAAATAAGTTTCAAAACTCATCTCATCTCATTATTCGATATTGATTAGGCTTCCTATAGACTTTTATTTTTTATTTAATTATAAATATTCACATATTTATTTCTATTTTACAGTTAATAATATTAAATATTATTACAAGATTCATAATTATCCCTTTTAATATATATATTTTTTATGAATCAATCATAAATATATTTTACCACTTAAAACAATAACCTCATCCTATAAATGCAACAATAACCTCCCTGCCTGGCATCTCTAGAGTTTGAAATTTTCAATTTAATTGTTTAAATATGGAAAGCCTTTCTTTCACTCATTCTTTACTTCTATTTTTCATATAAAAAATAAATATATTAAGATATAATATAATAATATATAATAAATATATATACTATATGAATAATAAATTTAATTTTAATTATACTGAAAAAATATGATAAATAATGCTTCAGGAAGATTAAATTTTCGGTTTGCCTCTAACAAATTTTGTTAAACAACTATAAGAGACATGAATTAATGTTTAGCAAAATAAGAAGAGAATGGAAATTATTTAGAAAAAACAGACATAATTAATGGATATAAGTTAAGAAATAAGTTTGGATTATTTTTTTAACAAAATGAAATTAGATTTTATTTTAATCTAACAGTCAAGATATTTTTGAATTAATTTATGTATTAATTGATATTAAATTTTTTATATGAATGAATTTATATGTTCTGTTTATGTATTAAAATTAATATAATAGGTAGTGTACCCCCAAGAAATTGATCCTTAATTATTTTGATTAAAACTAGACAATCTTAAAAAAATAAAGAAATAAATGTTTCAACTAGATGCACCCGCCATTGTGGAATAATACAGAACCTTAAGACAACAAAACCTCATTTCACACATGTTTAAATATGGTCTTATACTTTTAATTTCAACAGAGAGAAACAAAGATGTCATTGTCCCAACTAACAAGTCAGCGATAAAAGTTTGCCTTAAGCACAGTAAAAGTCGAGATTAAAAAAAAAATACTATAGGATTCAAGATTTACGTTGAGCAGTGAAGAAATTAGAGTTTTTTAATGGTGAAGAATTCAAGATTGAGAACATAGGATTCAAAGCTATTAGATTTTTTTTTTTTTTTTGAGAGAAAGTATTATTTATAGTTATTGTTAGGGTTTTATTCAATTATTTATTTATTTTATATTGTGATATTGTGGATCTACATCAATTTTTTTATTTTTGTATCCGTGTTGTAGGGATTAAATTGTCATCATAAGGACTATAATTATTAATTGTTAGGGTTAATATTTTTTTATAGGATCCATAATTACTGAATCATCACTTTTTAGAGGTCCGATTTTGAACCAGAAGGTGCCATTAAGGCCCCTCTCCCACTGGACTCAAGGGTACCAATGTTTATATATAGTAAAAGCCTATTATAAGTTTTTTTTACTGTGTATTAAATAACTCTTTAAAAAAAATAAAATTTATATAAAATTATTTTTTTAATTTTTTAATCATTATATTTTCTAATTTCTAATTAAAATCTATATGGACTAATATATATAATTTTTTTAATTTTTTTGCAACTGATTTATATACAAAAAACTTGTCTCATATTTTTTTTATATTAATATTTCAAATTATCAAAAAATAATAATAATAATAATAATAATTCTTTGTGTATATTAATATAATATAGGAAAATACAAGTTAAATATAAAAAAATTAACTAGAAATCGTATAGAACACAAACAAATGACTAGTAATAAATTAAAATTGACTATAATTTATTTCATAAAAATTATATTGATTTTATAATTAATTATTATGATGAGAATTTTTCACTAATTTGTTCCCTAACACTATTTCAGACCATTCAACTTTATATATTTTACAAAATTATGCTAAATCAATTTTTTTTAGCATGAGGAGGAAAAAATGCAAATATAAGTAGACATAGTGAGATGTATATGCAATGTTTTAAATAACTAGTCAACGCAGAAGATCAGAATATTAGAAATTTGATTTTGATCAAATCGATTAAATAAAAAATATCAGTATATATATATGTATATATAATTTAAAATTTATTATATATATGATGAAAATAAATATAATATAATTATGGCTAAATCAATAATTTATAAAAAATTATATTTTTTATAGTGTCAATTCTCTTAATTTATTTTAACTCAAAACGACATTATTTTTATTTGATAAAAACGACATCATTTTGATAAAAAAAAAAAAAAATTAAAACTGACCCGCTCGAACCGAAAAACTGATCCAATTTGACCAGTTTACCGGCCGGTTTATCAATTTTTTAACTATTTTTGGGGGACGAATTATTTGACACTGACCGAACCAATTCTTAATTCAATTTCTAATTTTTTCCATTCAACTAATCGATCCGATCTAATTTTGACAACAATTTGTATATATATTTGTTATTAAATTATAACTAGATACACTGATAGAACAAATTAATTTTTTTTTTTTTTTTAATAAATAGATAGAGATAATATTTCGATTTAGTATATTGAATGCTTAAATTTATCTTGTACAGTACATATTTCAATTACATGTGTTGAGTATCCAACCAATAAATATTATAATTAGGATGGAAGTAAAATCGATTGAATTGATCAAATTGAATCAAATCGATCAAATGAAATTGAAATGATTTCATAATTTATTTAATTTGATTTAGTTTAAAAAATAACATAAATCAAAATTCGATTTGGTTTGCAGTTTGAATTTTTTTTCCTCTAATTTTACGCCGAATTAAATCGAAATTATATATATATATATATATATATATATATATATATATAATAATGGTAAAAAATAATATATATATATTATTTTTTGTCATTATTATAATTAAATATATTTAATTTTATTTTATATATAACTATATATTTTTTTAACCTAATATTAATTTAAAATTTTAAAAAATATCATTCATGAAAATTAACTAAAGATAAATAAAAAAAGTATAATTCTTAAAAAAAAATACAAGTTTAAGGTATGTTAATTAATGAAATAAATAAAATTTGGGTTATATAATATTTAATTTTTTTTGAAATTTTTTTTATTATCGGTGTTGTTTCTTAAATTTATAATAAAATAATAATGAGTAAAAAAATTTTTTGATTTGAAACCGATAAATCGAAAATATTTAAATTGAATCAAATTGAATTAAAACCGACGATTTAATTATAATGATAATTTAATTTAATTTAAAAAAAAATTCAAACTAAATATATTGATTTGATTTAATAATAACCTTTTAAATTAATCAAACTAAATCTGTAACTGCTAATTACAATCTAAAATAGATAAAAATAAATAAATATAAGTAAATTTGGATGTCATACTTGTCGACCTCTCAACATGTTAGATTTAGATATTCAGCCATCTCCAATGTGGATTTCAGATACTGAAAATGATGAGATAAATTACATGGACCATTCCGGTCCCAAGGCCCAGTCTCTTCTGGTCCATGATTTCTTTTTAATGCACTCGAAATTTCATGAAGAAATAAAACTCGAAGCCCATCTCTTCATTCTCATAGATCTTATTGCTGCTCTATGGTGTCAGCTCATATACTTAGCAGAAGTATGCAAAATAATAAATAAAATAAAAATTGAAAACAGCTACTTTTCCCTGAAATGCATCCCAGTTACAACCACAGCTATTCCAAGTTTCCAAGAAATCAGATTAATCATTTATCCATGAACAGAAGGGAATGGAGATAGGGTGTCACTCCACTTTTCAAGGACTTGCATTCTAGTGAATTTTGACCACAGCCATTGATGTTACACAACGTGATTAAACCTAGGGCTGGTACTATTAAATACCACACCACAACGTTACCAATCCAGAATCTAAGTTAGAAGTAATTTTATTACTGTTGATTTTATGTCGAATCAATTGTAATGATTCCATTATGACATAAAAATATTCATATTCAATTCATTTTTTTAAAAATAACACATTAATTTCAGTAATATTAATATATAATGTTATATTAACATAGTTGAATATATTTATGATTTATAAATTATTTTTATTTAAATATTATTTTTATTTTTTAAAATTTTTATTTTTTATGTAATAATATAAATTACTAAATTTTAATTTAATAAATTTGATAATTTTTAAATATTAAAATAAAAAATTAATAAATTTTAAATTTTTAACGTATTATTCATCTTGTATTTATCCTGTCATGAGTATATATAAACATACACTGTCCACCAATCCAAATTGCCACCCAAATTAAAACAAACCTAGCAAAAGCTAATTGACAGGCCACAAATCAGGCAAGTGGAGATAAATAGGTCTTGCAAATTCCACAAAATAAATGTAACAATAATGAAAATAATTTTCCACTTTCCATCATTGAACATCTAAACAAATAGAAATAGGTCCCAACAAGACAACACTTGTGTCAAATACAAACTCCCTAGCGCATATCGATTTTAAATATCTTCCTTATCACATACTTCAGAAAGGGTCATCTTTCTTGATCCAGAAAAACTGTGGCCCCAGGCAAAAGCAGCAAAAATAATGCTTCAGTTTGATAGTTAATCTTTTGGACAAGTTCAAACCCTGCCTGCAATTCATCCCTTTCTTCAGGAATAAATTAGTCAAAAGCCAATATCAAATAAATGTAACCTGCATTACTTGGGATTCAGGATGAATGTCTCCAAAAGTCTTAACTTCTGACAGTCAAGAGTGGTCATTAACATCTGTATCGTTTTGCATGATACCAAAATCGGGGCTCTTGGTTGAGACAATAGAAGGTGGGTGCAGTTCAAAAATTGCTTTGTCTTCTTCACTAAAGCTACCTATGCATATTGTGTCACCCCGACCATGCCAGTTGCCATCTTGAACATTGTTCATCTCCAATGTTCTGGACTCCTGTTCGATATTAGACAAATGTTAATAATCAGGTTTCAGCTATGCAGAATGTCTTCAAGATATTTAACTAAAATCATCAAAGGAAGGAAAAAAAAACACCTGGCTTAATGCACAGCAGGTGCAGACAAGATGATATATGAAATCATCCAAGGAACTGTCACCACCCTGAAAATCAGAACATTCCCAAAACACATTGGTGTCATTATTAGTTTAAATGCCACAAATATTTGCAATTGAGAAAAAGAAACAGAGACTCTGCTAGGGCTTAATCAGAATAATAAAGTGCACTAGGGATTTTCCAAGAATCTCCATGAAGACTGCAATTAAAATCAAACTAAAAATAGACAAACTTGAAAAGTCTTAATTATGGTCTATATTTGCATTACTACAACATAGACAAGATATGAGATTCTTGATAGACAGAATAGAACTAAAAAAAGAAATGGTTAAGGTAATACATTCAAAACAGAAAACACTTGGATAAAGAGCAATACCTTGAAAAGATTTTAATTTTGAAAAAAAAAATAATAAATTATCATTCACAAACATTGAAACAAGGATCACAAGGTTCAAATACAAATGTCAAAAGATACAGCAAAGAGCTTGGCAAGATAAAAGAATAGAAGCAGTTATGTGCCAAAACTGAACTTGAGGCAAATACAAGCAGGTTACAAAAGTAAGTCTAGACTAAATTTAACTTCTAAAGGGCTCAAACAAAACAAGGAGAAAGAATTTCAAATCACAAATCTATACAAATCAGAAATATAACCATACACCAAAAATATTTCAATCAGTAGATAATTAAACAAGAAAGAGGCAGATATGGTCACCCGAATATTAAATTTCTTTTTCATCTGCGTGCGGAAGAAACCCAAATACATTCCAATCGAAATGGAAAAAGCAACTGCCAAATACAGAAAGCACCGCTGCTTGGTGACGATGAACACAATGAAGTTGAGAAGGGCACTAAGAGCAAGAATGTAATATACAGTTCCCTGCAAAATCACATAAAAAAATTGTTGGGTTTCTTTTAAAATATATTAGAGAATTTCATTATTATGAGAAAATTATGTAATTGATTGATAAATCAAATGATTAATATGTGGAGTAATTTGTGGCTTATTATGATTTAATATTTGATAATATACCTTACATGTTGGTATCTCCTATTATAAATATGGATTTTTATATATTACGGAAACACACAAGTGAATGAAACAAATGTAGTCATTAGGCATTGTGTCCATGGACGTATGCTCTCTAGCCGAATCACAAGAATTCTTCTATTTAACCTATCTCTCTATTTATAATTTTAATTTTAATTTAACAAAATAGATTCATTTTGAAGTTGAAAGAGATAGAGAGGCGTCAGGTATATTATTATATAGCTGGATGAGTACAAAAGTCAAACTTCACCCTCCTTAATTCTTAAAGAACGCAACTTTAAAGTCATATTTGATATATCCACAAACAATTATTATTGAATTGCAAAAAATTTTACCTGTAGAAAACAAGAACCAAAACCAGCTCGTCTCATGTTCTTCCCAAATCTGTAGCATGGACAACTGCAACACCAAACCCATAGTTAGTCCTAGTCCCAAGTACTATAAAGTGATCACACTGTTCAAATATGAAAAAACCAAGCAAAAATATGACCAAAAACTAAATATAATCCACTGCAGAAGATAGATGATTTCACAGTAACTCATGAAATTTTTTAATAAACAACCAAAAAGAGCACAAATAAGAAAAATTGACAGAAATAGAAATTTAAAGCTGCCATCAAGAAATTTTTATCTCCAATTAAACTCCCTTCTCTAAATTAGTAAATTTCAGACCATATTTAACAGCTACCCGCTTTGGTTAACAAAAATAATATAATATATACATATATAAACAAAATTTTATTTTTTTATAAAAGGAATTAATTTTCCCCAGTCAAAGAAAATTTTGAATAGAGAGAGAAAGTACCACAGGGATTCAATAGCAATACGGCGGTCGTCGAAGCAATCAAGAACTTCACCTTCCCACATCCTAAAAACACCTCCAAATTCTCCACCATTAACACCCATAGCATCAAAATCTTCAGTTTCCAATTTCCTCCATTTCCCTTGAGTCTGCAAAGCCACCGTCGAACACAACATGTCAAAATCTAACACTGCCATTCCTTCCATCAACTTCTCCTCCTCCTCCTCCTCCTTCTCCACCATCATAACCACCGCTTGTTTCTCCAAATCCGCCATCTCAAAAACCAAAAATCAATTAGGGTTTCCTTTTCCCAACTTGTACTTGTAAAGAAAGCACTTTCCTTTATATCAATCAGCATTAAAAATATGATTTTTTCCCTTTTATATTTTGGAAGGCCTCTTTGCTTTTGGAGTTTCAGACAATACATAGTGACATTAATTCTTAATTTCTCTCTGTTTATGTTATTATTATTTTTTTTTTTGGTGGGGTAGGCGGACGGTTAATGGAAGATGTGGGCCCGTTTAAACAATTTAGATTATTTGACAGTACAGCTGTTGCCACGTTGAATCTAATATTTTGTAGATCTAACGGTCTAGTTTATTTAAAAAAAAAATTATTTTAAGTCTTAACTAGCAAAACGCTAGGCTTAGCTGCCATGGAAGATATTATTATTATTATTATTATTATAAACTAATTATTATTATTAATATAAACTAATTAAATATCTCAAAACAAAAATTGTAAATTATTGATTCTTTGCCAAATAATTAAGCTTGATAATTAAATATTTTCCCCCAATTATAGGAAACACAATAATTGCTGGTTAATATTGTTGTTGTTTATGTGGTTGGTTTTCTTTAGTGTTTCGTATCTGGCAAAGAATATTAATGTCACATGAATGAAGCTAACCAACCTTTACCTGTTTGAAATACAAAGTCTAGTTGCTTAATTGATTAGTTTACCATTTGCTATATGTATTTCCAACGGTAGTTTTTTTTTTATTATTATTGGGAATTTTAACCATACAATTACTTATACTTTATATGGAATGTTTAATAATTTAATTATCAAATTAAAATTTTATTAAAATAAGTTATTATTTACAGTCTAATAAGAAATTCAATTGAAAACTTAAAATTTATTATTAAAATCTTTATTAAATATTTTGAATGAAATATTTTATCTGTATGCAATAATAAATATTAATTATTCATTCTCAAAATAAATTGTCAAACACCTACAATAAAAAATTCTAATCATATGATGTTGAAGAGAAAAATTAAAATTAAAATTGCTATTTTAATTATTAATATTGATTAATGAAATTTGAAATATAAAAAATAATATATTTAAGGATATAGTTCATTAATAATATGTTTCTTTATTGAGTAATAAACCTAAATTTTAAGTTTTTTTTTTCTCAATGTTTAAAAAATAAGACAAAAATATTATCCAACTTGTGATTTTAAATGTAGTTGTGATAATAGTATTGAAAATTTTAAATGTTATGTTTTTATTAAAAGGAAAATTAGGAATGAAAGTTGAGTAATTAGGAAAAGCACAGGGCGAAGATTTTAGTTTTTGGCTTTGCACGGTACATGCTTCAATCATAACCGTTCATTCATGTGATGGGCAAATGGAGCATATGAAACATGGAAGGTGGAGTGTGGGACCTGATGGATTATATTTAGATAAGCTTCTTATTCCCATGGAGAGGCCACTTTTAATGACTAGTAGGTCTTATCTAAATTTTCAACAATCCCACGTGCATAACGCTATTCTATATTTTTTTATTTAATTTGGGATGTTATCACAAGCGGTGTCTTGGTAATAAAAAAATGTGTTGAGGAGACTGCAGTGCGAAAAACGCGCAGAGAGCAATCATTTGTTAATTGGATTACAAATTCTATTATTTTTATTTGTATTTTGTTATTTATGATATTTAAATATCTACATTAAATTATATAAATTGGGATTGAAATTAATAATTGTTGCCATTTAATAGGAAGAAATTTATATATTTAAATAATACTTGGATTGTTGTATATTTTATGAGAATTTTTTTTTTTAATGAATTTAATTTATCATAGTAAATTATATGAATTAATTAATGATATGATATATTAATTAATAATTATCTCATAAAATAAATATATTAATTAATTATTTAAATTTTCATAAGTTAAATATTATAATTTGTATTATAATTAAAAAACTGATATGTTAGATCATTCATAATTATTATATAATCTGACATGACGAAATAGATCCATTAATAATTAATATATTTAATAATTTTTTATAAAAATAATTTAAATTAAGAATAATATCTTACTCAGGATCTGATATAGTTATTAATATATTTAATAATTTTCATGTTATAAGAATAGAAAAATTATTACTTACAAATGCATAAATTTATCTCATTCATCTAACGAAATTGTGATGAGATATTTTAATTAATATAATTTTTTTAATTTTGTATGATAAATTAAGAAGGCTAATGTTTGATCACAGTCTCGAACTCAATAAGACAGTGACTGATACATCAAATAACTTTATTTTACAGTACAAAAATTTTCATGCTGTAAGGGTAACTTAAATTAAGAAGGTTAGTGTCTGACCATGATCTCGAACTTAATAAGACAGTAACTGACACATCTAATAACTTTATTTTACAGAAAAAATATTTATATTTTATGTTGTGCATAAGGAAAATCCTGCATATTTCGTATTTCTTAAAAAAAATAATACATCATATTTCCCTAATCAATGAACACAAGATCAATTCTCCCTCTTCGAAATATAATTCTTCAAAAAAAAAAAAGACATCAACATAGGAAAGTTCCTCGTATTTGTATGTCTTAGAATAGAAACAAATAAATACCAAGGCCCAAGACACCAAATCTGGTCCTGTTGGTAACATCATCTATGGATGTAAATTTGGATCTTCCAGTCAAAAAAGATTATACATTCTAAATGAATTCGAGTATTTGAAGTGCTTGTAAAATTAATTATTGTGCACATTTTTATATTAACATATAAGAAATTAACTTGTTAATTTAAGCTCGAATTGCCTTAATTTCATATTAATAATTAGATTCATCTAAATTTTAATATCAAAACTCTGCCGAACTGAAATTAAACATGTAATCAAATCAAAACTCAAATAGTTCACCTTATAGACTCAGCCCGGTACAATTAAACATCTAGATCCCATTGTATAGTTATTGCTGCAGCAAAATTGTCAGTTAGCACATATTAACCATCAAATTTCATCAATTAACAAATCTTACAAGAAACACACTCACTCATAAAAAACAGATAAAACTACAAGAGTGTCCTTATGCTGATGGATGCCCCATCAAAACACAACAAGAACATGGAACACCCTTCCAGCTAAGCATAAAAGCATTTAGTATACACTTGCCACACTAAAACAGCATTCAGACTTTTAATTTTAATATTAAATCTTCATAGCTGCTGGTCTCACCAGTCCCAATCCTGAACCACTACCTAAATGCTTGAATTCCGTTGCTAAAAGATTATCCCCATGGCCAGCAAAGCCTGTTCCACCCTTTTCCAAGTTCACCAAATTCCTCTCCTTACATGCCTTGTTGCAAACCAAACAAACTTTATCTACCACCATAAATTTGTCAGCGCACTTCTTGCAGAAGACATGTCCACACGAGCTCAGTGCCACCAACGAGAGTGTATTAGTGAGAGTAACCTTGCAACTAGGACAGATATAGATCTTATCAAGAGAACTGGATTTTTTCTTTTCACTATTATCTTCTGTGAGGTAGATTGGGAAAAGGTTCTTCATCTTAAGCTTTTCCTTGCCTTCTGGACAGATTGTACTTGTTGAGGGTGCTTCTATTTTAACAGAAGCTTCTGGTGTAGCTGAGGGAAGCCAAAATGCTTTCATTGTTCGAAGTGCTTCCTCTTCATAGGAAGTGACCTTCACACTGTTTGCCCCATGGAAACAGTTCTTGTCTCGGTTTTGGTTTCGATCATTGTATTGTGGAACTGCACCATGGTTTTGCTGATCAAATGCATCCAGTTCTTTGGCTTTCTGCAAAATTAACTTCTCTTCTTCCTCTTCCTTCTCTTGCCTCTTCTGTGATTCATGGGCAGCTAGCTTCCTGCCAGGTAAGATAAAAGCTTTCTCCTCAATGCAGAACAGACAATGTAAATGACGAATGATGTGCAGTACAATGACACAACAGCTAAACAAGAAATATAGCAAATATTATATTTTAAGATGAACAAATAAAAAGTGGAGCTTGCACAGTTCTCTCATCCTTAGCAAATATTCCAAAAAAAAAAAAAAGAGCCGAGAAACCTTTTCTCTGTTAATCTACCATATGAAATATAAAGCCCAGAAACCTTTTCACATCATTATCTTCTCATTAATAGGAAATACAAGATTGCAAAATTTAGACTAGACAAGAGAGGAGGTGGGGAGGAGAAACTTGATCCAAAAGGAGCCCACTGGTTTTAATTTGGACCTCAACTGGAAGGGTCTCAAATTTGAACAACTGGACTGGAGCCTGGGAATGATTATAAGGTAGAGGATCTCCTAGTAGTCCATCAGACCCACCGCCTCACTTATTCTACAAGTTCTAAGTTGTAAAATTCAAGCCTCGAGTACCTCCATTGCTAAGAATGTGTGGTTATAGTTTATACCAAATCAATCACCCGGAAAGAACTACAACTCATTCCACTAACAAAGTTCACATTCATCTAAAATTTCAGGATAGTCAGGGATCAATTTTATTCAAAGTATCAATGAGTTTTAATTGATAAAATCCTAGCTTAGATTCTATTTGCTTCCAACATAAGCATTCAACAATAGTCATGTAATTCCTAATCTAACAACCAACCACGAAATTCAAAACAGCATCTTGTTTAAATGTTGATATAAACAAAAACCCAAATATTCCAAATAGAATTAAATTAAAAAAAATACCTTTGGATGTCTTTCTTCTGAGCTAAGAGACATTCGAGAATGCATTCTTTGCAAAAGACATGACCTTTCTGGCAAGACATGGGATCGATAAACGGTTTCAAGCAGAGACAGCAAGCATCAAAGGGCTTAATCGAATCCTTGCCCAGCCTCTCCCTCTGGGTGCCGTATCCCAGCTTTCGCTTCTCATCGTATGTGAAAAAAGCTAAATCGTTGTTGTTCTTCGAGTGTCTCTGAGGCATATTATTATTTGATTTAGCAAGAGAAGGCTGGAAGAGAAACCCTAGAAATTGAAATTGGATTTGATTTGGATTGTAATTTTATATTATTTATTTGAAGGCAACTAAAGTCTATTTATAAAGACGATAAAAATTTGTCCGTTCTTTGATTTGATTGAAATCCAACGGTTTGAAAATAAGTTCGATAAAAATAGCAATTATTAAAAAAAAAATTTAGATATAAATTACTTATCCGAATGCACGACACTTTAGATAATTGTACTATTCATCATATATAAATTATTTTATCTAATAATTTTATTTTTAATTCAAATATATTTATAGCTACAAAAATCATAAATTAAAACATATAAATTAATTTGTGATTTTTTATCAAATTATTATTTTAAAGTTAGATATTTTAACAACTATTTTATAATAAGACATCGTATCATAAAAAAAATTTATAAATGGAGATATAAAATAGTCATAAAATATATATTTAAATTAATAATAAATTTAAATTTAATTTTTTTAAAAAAATTATAAAATATTTACTCTAATTTAATTAATTTATAAAATAAATTATTCTTTAACATTTTATTTTCCGTTGAATAATAAAATTAAAAATATTTGATTATAATTTTGATATATCTAAATTTTTAAACAGAAAAAAAAAATCATAAAATAAACATTTTTATTAGATAAGTGTTTAGTGATTCATTAATTAATTTATTAAAAAACAAATCAACATAATGCAAAATAGATAGAAAAAACAATTGTAAGATTTTATTTTTCTTAAAAAAAAATCTATACACTCTGGATAAAATCCTTTACTCAGCAGACAGGTACTGACACTTTTCTACGTGGCATCTTGATGCTTGACACAGAACCCATACTTTTCCTCTTCTCATACTTCACCTCTTCCGCAATCTCTTGCGCCTGCAACTGTCTCTGTAACCTCCAGAACCCTCTCTCTATTACTTTCCCTGAACTTCCGATTACTACTTACGAATCCAAAATCGTCCCTTTTCTTTCACAAATCCAAATTTACGTAAATTATTCAAATAAAAATCCAATCTTTTTCAGAAAAGTTGCGGCCATGAATTCGCCTTCACCAAGGAAGAAAAACCCAGCAGCTGATGCTGTGGTGCTTCAACCATCTTCTCCCAGATTCCCTGTTAGTACCCCAACTTCTGGAGCCCAACGGAGGATCGGAATAGCCGTTGATCTTAGTGATGAGAGTGCTTACGCCGTCAAGTGGGCAGTTCAGAACTACCTCCGCCAGGGCGATGCTGTCATCCTAGTCCATGTTCGACCCACTAGTATCCTTTATGGTGCTGATTGGGGCTCAATTGACATGTCTATAACTGATTCCGAGAACCAAAATGAACAGTCCCAGCAAAAGCTTGAGGACGATTTTGACCTTTTCACCACTACTAAAGCCATTGATTTGGCTCAACCGCTGGTGGAGGCGCAGATTCCGTTCAAGATTCATATAGTGAAGGATCATGACATGAAGGAGAGACTTTGCTTGGAGGTGGAAAGGCTGGGACTTTGTGCGGCAATTATGGGTAGCAGAGGATTTGGGGCTTCAAGGAAGAGTACAAAAGGGAGGCTAGGTAGTGTTAGTGATTACTGTGTACATCACTGTGTTTGTCCTGTGATTGTTGTGAGGTTCCCCGATGAGAAAGACGGTGGGGGTGATGAGGGGTTCGGGGGTAGTGTTAAGAAAGTGGGGAAGGATGGGGAGGTGCTGCCTCCAGTGGTGGAGGAGGCAGAGCAGGAAACATCAAGATCAACAAGCAGGTTCGAGTTCAATTTTCTGTTTAGGTGCTTTAATTAATTAAATTTTAGTATGTTTTAATTTAATGATGTTTGTGAGTATGCATGATCATCCCTTTTTTTTTCACATTATGATTAAGTGACATTTATTTCTTTATCATATTTCGTTTAGGTCTATATCATAATTCATGATAATATTAATGCCAAATAACGATGGAAAATGCATGAATTCATGAAGTTTCCTTTCAATGAAGATATGGATTCTCATTGTGCCAAGACTCATTTCTTTCTTCTGGTAAAGAGTTTGATAATGGACATATGACGCTTTGTTGTTTGGAATTTATATAGGATACACGTATAAATGTATTTCTATTTCTATTTGACATGAGAATTTTTTGAGCAAGTAATAAGATTCAGCATTCTTCATATACTACGTGCTTCTTATCAACTGTGATCATTTAGGAACTCTTTATTAGTTTGTTTGGATGTTTTTTCTTTCCCCTGACTATTTTTGTGCTAATTGCCTTCTGTATATTTGTCTCATCACAGTTGTGAGATTCTTCTGTTTCAGCTAATTTGGCGTAAATATATTGATAGATATGCAATGACAAAGAAGAAGACAACCCCATGTTTTAAGTCCATTTTAATTATTCTGTTTCAAGTAGATCCAACCAATTTCAATTTTTCTGTCATTTCCAATGAGCTAGCATCTTCGATCTTATATGTTTTATAACTTAAATGGTGCTTTCTTTTATTTCCACTTTAAATGCCCTCAAATTTCGTCAAGTTCCTGCCTATATTTTTGACTCTTTATTAAAACCAAATCTAATGGTCTATGATACAATACAATCATTCGATATGGCAACATATACTCCCAATGAGCAGAACATTGACTTGGTTAAATGTAAGTAGTGACTTGGAGAAAGGTAGTGTGATCTTGGATTGAGATAGGAGAGGATTTTTACCACTTACATGCACATTAATATTTTTATACATTTTCAATGTGGGATTTTTAATATGCTCCCTCACGACGGACCTACACTATGTCGCGGATTTCATGCACAGGACCCTCCTCCACACCACCCTCACAGGCAGGAATGGAGAACAAATAGCGGAATAATTGCTCTAATACCATGTCAAATTTTTTAATAATCGAGCTTTTAAATCGGGCTTAGGTCAAGTATTACTAAAATGACTAGAACTAATCATATGGGTGATTGACTTTTACCACTTATATGCCCAATAATATTTTTATATATATTCAATGTGGGATTTCTAATATAGTGTAAACCATGACATTGATTTTGTGGTGATTATATTTTAATAATGTGTCAAAGATATAGATGAGAACTTGAGGACCATTGCGAGTTTTCAATCCAGAGGTGAGCCACGCCCTGCTAAAGGCCGCCTCAGTTTTTGTTTGCTCTCTAGCTTTCATTGACAAAGGTAGTCCTAATGTAAGCCTTCAATTTCTAGGAACTTTTTCTTGGCTTGAGCTCTAGCTACCATTCCAACTTTTATGGTTTTGAGTGTTGACTGTTGAGTTTGGAAACATTTTAATTTTTAAGGTTTAAGCAACTTTTGAGTTTTAGTCCATCAATTAATGCAACTTTTTTCAATCTTTGCCCGTTTAACTGATTAGAATTCAAATATACCAGTCTTATTTTTAATCTAATTATATTTGCTACTCTATATTCACAAACTCTGTGAATACTTGAGATACTGTTGTATGCTGAACAAAGTCCCTTCCCACCCTCCTTCAGTGTGAAAAATTACCATCTATTGTTACTTCTCAATTGATGCATTTATTTTTCAGTTGTTTGGAGTTGTTTCCGTGGGTGCACAATCTTAACACACATCTCTTAGCATGTTAGAAGGCATGTTTTACTTACTTGCAGTGGTGATTGATTATGTTTGCTATTGAAACTCTAACTAAGGACCGGGTGAAGGATGAATTTCCCATTGCCCTAGGGTTTTGGCCTTGGTGAGTGGTGGTGGTGGTGGTGGTGGTGATATAAATATACTGGCATAAAAGAAATTCCTTCCTGAGTTTTTTTTTTTCCCCACTTTTCAATCTTAAATTTTTGGATATATTGACAAACCTGGGCACCTTTCCTTCTCCTGCCTGGAACCCTCACAATTGATGGAGAGAGAGAGAGAGAGGGAGAGAAAATTATATGGATTGCTATCACAAAAACCCATAGGACTTCATTGGAAATTGCTTTCTTATAGATTGTATACAGAACTGTCTTTTAATGTTAAAGTAGCTTTAGAAGTTTGTGTTCGGGACTCAATTTTATATTTCCTATAGAAATGAAAGGTTTGGCTAATCAAGTTACATCAAGTGGCTTGTATATACCATATAGAATGATCCTTAGTCTTTTAAATTGCGAATTCACTAGACAAAGGTGCAAGCTACTAAAGCCAATGAATTTAAGTACAAGTTACTAAAGGTACATTTTGAAAATGAACTCTATAGTTGATCCAAATATGAGAATTCATTTGTAAATTAATTTTAAATGAATTTCATTTGCAAATGAAATGAGTTCCATATGGATTTATACCAAGCAATATGTAAAGTTATTTTCTTCTCTCACTCATTGAATAACAGTAACAAAAACACTCTCATATATATTTGGTCATATGCATATAAATGTTAGCATGTGCATAAAATGTATGATTTCATTATCCGCTGTCTTCTGCGAGAATTAATATTCAAACCATATATGTTTTGCAGATATGGAGAAGGCTTCTTGAATGAATAGTGGAGATAATGACATGTCAAAAAGTTAAAAATGGTTCGGGATGGCTGTACGGTCATGTCTTGCAAAAAAATTTTGTTGTACTACTCTCTGTTTTCTCTGCCTCTGTGCTACCTTGCATCTGTTTTGTCTATTGCTCACTGCGGTTGCTTGCAGGTCTTTTATATAATATTAATATCATAGGCAGCACTTTTTCTTTATCTATTGTGTGATGCAATGTCAGATGAAAACCTGTTTTACTGGGTCAATGTGGATATCTGTATTCAGTATTCATCCCTTTAATTGTTGTTGCTGTTTATTTTCTGTATATGTTATGTGGTTGCAGAATGAATTGCTTTAAGGGCTTGAGCTTGCAGGATAATTCATTCTACACACTAATTGTTGAGGATTAGCTTGTCTGAGATTACCCTGATCAAGGAGTGAAGATGCATCATTAAGAGAGTAATCTTTGGTAGCTAGAGAAAGGTAAAATTCAAACCTGAAGTTTGACTCTTGAAGTCTTAATAACTGATTTTAGAATTAACGAGTTTGTGAAGCTGCAAAAGGATTCAATACCTAAGTTTGTTCGAAGAAACTGGAGACTTGCAGAGAAATTCTTCACCTTGAGTAGCATTCATGATTTACTTTGGCGTTGTTCATGATATTAAAAGAATATGTTCTCGATATCCCAAAACGGTATCTTTTTATCTATGATACTAAAAAATTTTGTATGGAGCCATGTTTTTTTGCTTGGGGGATGGAGAGCATAATTTTTCTAGATGCCATGTTTGTACGGGAGCTAAACACTGCATGGTGCATATATTCCATACTACTCATAGGAATGTACACGGCTTTGAGCCATGTTCCTCTGCTGTTGAATGGAAAATAATCCATCGCCGGCTTGGCATTGTCCCTTTTCTTGGCAATGCAGAACAGAGGAAAGGAGCTAGGCATTGGTCAAATGAAGCTGGTATGGGGTTATTTTGATGTCAAAAGAGGCAGGCTAGATGTTTAAATAAAATAATAAGCCATGATTTCAAATATTTACCATTTAAATTGAAAATGATTATGGTATTCCTGCAAATGTTGACGGCCGCTTAGCAAAAACACCCATTAAATATTTTCCACATTAACAATGTCTCAATTGTAGAATTTTCTGGGACTAATCATGCTTTTATATTCCAACAATTTATTTTGGACAGTGGATACATGCCCCTTAGTCAAAGACAGACTAATTTTAGTATACGAAAATTGAAGCTTTGAGAATTGATGTGAAATGGGTTGTATCATCTGTCTTTGTACGGATCAATTTTTGTTTCGGAAAATATCAATGTTTTCTTGAACAATCTAAATTAGTTTGATTGTTCATATTATTCTTGGAATTAGATTGCAAATGTATACAACCTGAGAAACGAGTGGCAATTCAAAAAGGCTTTAGCATCTTGATTTGCTGTTTGAAAATAAAAGAATTTTTAAGAAGCGGCCATAGTTTCAGTTTATAAAGGTCATTGACATAGTGAAGAATAATACTTTCTAATTGTTTGGCTGGCTGGCTACTGTATGACACATAGCTATCAAAATCAGAATCTATGATTAATCAAAGGCATGCAACCTAAAAAAATATCTCTGATACTCATATTAACTGAATAATATTTTCACGTGCACGCATGCACCATAGCCACACAAAAATTCTTCCCGTGCAGCCTACAAATTTCCTCCACAAAAGAGGAAATTAGCTCCCCCACCATTGTTGGTTCCATCTCTCTGTTTCTTTAAATAAGGTTTTGCAGTCATGTGCTTGATCAACTTGCAAATGTTTCAATTAAAATACATACGAAGTTATGGTTTATGGTAGGCACGTGGAGATGTCTGATGGTTAATTAGTAATTAACAAATTATTACAATTTTAATAGTTATATTATATACTTTTTTAACTAGTTTTCTTATGAACATCTGCAATTCAGTTACAACCTCCTTATATAAAGCCTCCTTAATTTCATGTTATGGTCGGTTATATGGTAATAATAATGGATATATTTGTAATAATTAATCTTGGACTTTATTATAACTACAAATCCCAAGATATTATAGTCCATTGTTATATATTATAGTAATAAGTTCTGCATGGTTATAAGGGAAATCTTTTATTTTTTATTTATTTTGTATCCTCCTTGTAATGCTTGATGGAGATAAAAACATCTTGAGTTGCTCCAGTTAAATTTTACAGATTTTATTAAACTCACCTTCGATATAAAAATAAAACAGTAAATTCACCTATTAATTGTGATAACAATTATGTTGATATAATTCTCGAAAGACAATCACTTTTTTTTTTTTCTTGAGTATTGGAAAGGAGATTCAAAACTTGGATTATATATTATATATATATCAATTTAGTAGTATTATATTTTTTTAATTATAGGGATGTCGGTTGAGTATAATTAAAAATTAATTAAGTAATTAATAATAATAGAGAAATGGAACCGAAGAGAGCCACAATTCTTAGATGAAAATTCAAAGCATTCAATTTTTTTCTCAAAATATGTTACTAAATTAAAGCAAAAAACTGAAAGAAGGAGAAGTACATTGAGTCTAGACTCAAGACTTGGCCAAAACCAAAAAGAGTAATTAAGAAACAAGAAAGGGAAACTTGTGGTTGTTGCTAAAGACTCGAAGAAAACCGGATCTCAAGAGTCCACTGGTTTGGCCATCTGTTAGACTTTTCTCCATTAGTCAAGGTTTTCTTTCAAACAATCTCACAAACTGAGAGAATGGTATCCACATTCCTTGTAAAATAAGGGTCCCACATTCACCTGGGGGACCAAATGGGTGCCATAGTATTGTTCGACACTGACTTGCACCTGGAATTTTTATGCACTTCTCTCTTTCTCGAATAAGATAAAAAGTAGGACCTAATATTTGTGTATGGTAATCATCTATACCATGAAATCTGTATTTGAAAAACATGGAAATAGATTAGGAAAATGTCACTACCAACAACATGCAACTTAAAAGACACATTATATACTAAAATAATACATAGAACCACTATTTATCGGACCAAGAAACACAACTACTGTATCTGTACGAGTTTTTTTTTTTTTTTTTTTCAATAATACTGTTATATGATTATATCAACTAGTACTTTTCACACCAAGGCATGAGAGGGAGGAGAAGTCCATGACCATGACCAACACTTGAAGGGAAAATTTTCCCTTTTGAGTGCTGGAGGTCTGAATGAGTCAGAATTTGCACTGCGAGAGAAATACATTGTTCTCTCGTCCTTACAATTACTGATTAGTAACTTACAAATAGATACCTTGTAAAAAATATATATATGAGTTTGAACTTCAATTGAGTTTAATTAACTAAAAAATAGAAAAGAAAAGCAACTGCTTTTAACTTTGTGATTAATACCAATAAAGTACAATAATATAATTAAGAGGGGGTTAACTGTTAAAGATAGACTGGTAAAGATCAATCTCAGATTGAAGTTACAATTGGACTTTCAATTAAAGAAGAAGTAATTTCCTGACAATAATATTATTGACTAAAACTATAATCTATCACTCCAGTTTCTTTGTTCAATATGCAGATATATAACTTCAAGAACTTTAGATTTCTACAATCCTTTGCGAGAATCTCTCATGCTTCTTTTCTGATCCTTTAATGGCCTTGAGGTTGAGGAAGAACCCGGAAATCCTAATTCTTGGGATAACAGGCAGCCTAGACGTTCCTGCTTCAAAGTACAAGTTATTGGAATAAGATTAAGAAAAAGAGAGAGAGAGAGAGGAAGAGGAACAAGAATAAGAACAAGAACACACAAAAAAATAAAGATTTAATACAATATTTAGGCCTCAACTACCTGAGAATCAGGGTCTGAAATTTCTCGCATGCGCTTCAAAGAAAATGCAATTCTTGATTTAGAAGCCCCTTCAGAGCATTCTTGATCACTATTTGAAGAACTTGAAACCGGTGGAGGTGCTGTAGTTGTAGAAGAAGACCATGGAACCACTTGATTTTCTTCATCATCTTCATATTCTCCATCATCATTTTCATCTTCTGTATCATCATCTTCTGTATCCTCCTCCTCCTCCTCTTCCTCCTCTCTCTTATCATCTTCATTCCCACTTTCTTCTCTGCAACCTGAATCTTTTACACAGTTATTGCAGACTGAAACAGTAGGGCTTAACTTGGGTCCGGAGGCAGTCCATGGAGTGAAAGACTGACAAAGATGACAAAGTAGCGTTCTTGAATGCTTAGCAACGAGAAAATTTGCTCCATGAACATTGGCATCACAGTCCCAACAGAGGCTTGCTTGATCTGATTCACAGTACATTTTTGGTAAAGAATCGCAAAGCTCACATTTTTTCATTGTTTTTTGCGGAATTTGGGTTTAGGAGAAAGAGTAGAGAAAGACAGAGTGAAAGTTTGATTTGTATAAATGTTTTGTTTTTGTATGCTCTGTTTTTAGGACACCCTGTTCTTGAAAAACAGATCACATGGTGCAGAGCGACTTGCAACTGTTCATATTTAAAATCAGCTCTGCTTATATATCTTTTCTTTTTTTAAGAAGAGAAAAAAAAAAATCTTTTTGAGTTAGAAAATTTAAATTGCAATTAAGTATGGTTTGAAAATTCTATTTAAAGTGGGATTTATAAGGATTTAGGATTATGGCAACATTTTAGGAATATGATGCACTAACAAAATATTAAATTCCTCCATAAATTGAGAAATTTTTTTCAATTAACTTAATTTATCATATTATAGTCAAATAATAATTATTTTATGAAATGAATATAATAATTAATTATTTAAATAATGAGTATATATTACAATTAATATATCAATGTGTCATATTATCATTAATTAGTTCATAATTTAATATGATGAACTAAGTTCAAATAAATTTTATTTAAAAATTGAAATAAAAAATAAAATTACTTACATAATCCATTTTAAAATTTCCATGTTATTTCTATTTTTTGGTAAATTTGGAATAAGAAATAAAATTGTTTATATAATTCATTTTATAATTTCCATGTTATTTCTATTTTTTTTTTTTTTTGAAAAAAAAATAATTCTTATTAAAACTCAAACCCGAAAACTTTTATATATTAAAAATATTAAAAACTTATTGATTTTTTATCTGAAAATAAGATATAAGTGTAAATTTATAATTCTCTTATTTCTTTTTCAAGATTCATGAGATTAATAAATTGATGGTATATTTTTCAATTTAAAAATAGATTAAATTTAAACTCCTATTTTAATTTTTTTAAAATGTATAGATTAAACTAAATAATTTTATTTACCTCTTATTTCTGTGTAACAAAATGATTTGTATATACTTCAAAGATACAACTTGAAATGAATAGAGAGAGTGACTCTCCATAAATTACAAAAATTCAATGGACTCCATCTGGAAATTTGATTTAAAATAATTTAATTTTATTCAAATAAAAATTGTTTCAAACATTATATATATATATAAATAATAAATTTATTTATTTTATTTTTTAATTATTTATATTTATTTAACAATAACTAATAATATTGAAATTTTAGAATATTATAATATATATTTAGATAATTTGATAATTAATCAAATTTTATTTAATTAAATTTTTATGATATAATATGATTTTTATTCATTGTGAATTCATTATTTTATATTAAAAGAATTAAATTTTATAAATTATCTTCTTTCGAATATAAAAATTAATTAATCGAGTTTATTTAAATTAAATTTTTGTAAAATCTAAATTTATAAACCTAGACAGACATTGAAATGTTATATAAGACTCGACCTGTGGACCTACTTTCATTAATATATGATGTTAGAAAGTAGGAACAGAGATTTAATTAATCTAAATGAAGGCAATATATTTTTTTGTTGTTAGGGAACAAAGGAGGTTTTTTGCATTGTGTTTTTTTGGTTGGAATTAGGTTAGCTATTGGACACTCATTGCCCACCAAAATCTTACCAAATCAAAATTTTCTAATGCTAACGTAGACATTGAAGTGAGGCACTTGAGCTTCGACTCTGGACCTAACTCAAGTCAAATGCTTTCTTTTATTAGTCTCAGGCTCTCAGCTGTTTTTGTGTGCACTCACTCACTCAATGCTATTTTGTAAGAAGGCTTGTTTTTGGTAATGATTTATTTTGTTAATTAGATTTTGATTGAAATAAGTACAACTAACCGATCTAATTCAAATTAAGTCAGAAACTATTAAATAGTTTTAATTATAAATAAATTATATATAACTAAAATTTTCATTTTATATAAATATGTGAAGTTATAGAAAAGAAATATTAAGAGCTCTTCAGGCTGATTTGGTAGGGAGTATTTGATACCTAAATTAGTAGGATTGAAGATGAAGAAATATGGAGAAAAAATTAATTTGTTGCTGATTCTTATAATTTATTTTAGTAAATATCAATTTATTTGCATAAATGAGTGATTTTTTTTTTTTAGTGACTCAATCAAGCTAATAGATAGGAATAGGTGAATAGATGGTAACATCTTAATGACATAGGAAAGAAAAAGTATAAATTAATAGAATAAATAATTTTTTTTTATATCAATTTTCTGACATTATATATGTGTTTAAATATTATGAAGATATGATGTTTTTAGCGTATTGTGTTTATCACCCTATTTCGAAATGAGTCACCTTTATTTAGGGTGAAGACATTATTAGAGTTCTTCGGAAGAGCTCAACAAACTATTTATATTCAAATTAGAGGATTTTTGTGAGGGTTTCGAGTTATTTGAAACTCGGATTTGAGTTGCTATGTTATCAAGATACTTGAAGCTTGCAAACCAGTGGGCGCCTTAGTAGTTAACAAGCTTAAGGATCAAACCCATTTGGCATACAAATATAAAGCAAAATATAGTTCCAAGTTCTCTGTAGAAGCTGAATACATAAGTATGGCTACTTACCAAGTCACCATTAAGATGGGTCTGTTTCATTAGTCTTCATCTTGAAGGGGATGTAAGTATAATTTAAAAGAATACCAGCTGTCAAGCCCAAGTGTCAAGCCTGTACAAGACTAAAGCCCAACACAAGTCAAGTAATTTTTTAGTCATGTGCAGTTTAATAGCATGTAAATGTATTGATACTCCAATGTGTAGGATTTTTTAGAGCACTAATGCATAATATAAAAACATTTTCTTTTTTGTTGTCAGATTTGAACAATTAATAGAATTACAGAAATTCTTTTTCTCTCTCTCCTCTGGAGGTCCCATTTTTGTTCAAAAACTTGTACCCTTCTCCAGTTTTTGTGATGGATTTGGATTTATGAGGCTGGCGATAATTCCATATGGCAAAGATACAGTATTATACAATATCTGGTAAAAAATAGTTCAATTAATTTTAAAATAAATTAAAAGAGAAAAAAAAAATTAACAAAATTATATAAGTTAATTATAATTATAATTATTTTAAGTGATTTATTAAAATCTTTATTTTCACTCAGTTGAGAGATACTGTGGGCAATTGCCTCACTTTTCTAATTTTTTTTAAATATATATTTTTTTATTTTCACTCAGTTGACAAAATTTTTACCCTTCGAATCCCTAATCTACGTAAGAACAGCTTTACCAGTTACCCTCCTGTAATAAATTTACTAGGTAGTTGGTCAGTTTTCGGGACTTGCTAGTCCGGCTCTTAGTACATAACAATGTAATAAATTGGGTTCAAATCAAATGTCTTTGTGAAGTAATTGTGTGGCTCATTTTAGGCACCGACTGTTTAAAGGACTAGGAACTTACTGTTTGCTTTTTGGGTATAAGGACCTATGTTTTCAAACCCAGTTCAAACTTTAAATCGATATAGATTCGAAATCAAACTGAAATTAATAAAAAAATAATTAAATTAATATTTTATTATATAAGAAAATTAATTTTTTTAATCAATTTAATAGAATAATATGAAATAAATTTGAATATAATAATTTTTTAATAAATAATATAAAAATAATTTTAGAATCTAAAATAATATTAAAATAAATAGATAATAAGAATTTTAAAAGTAATAATTTTTTTTATATAAATAAAAATGAAAAAAATTTAATTTTTAGTGATAAAGAGTTTAAATTTATTTTATAATATATTTAAATTTTATTATTAATTTAAAATAGAATAAATGTGTGGTTATAGTACTATAAATATTATTTAACATTTAGTACACATGTTTGAAAATTTAAAAATCAGACAATAAATTTATTTTAAATGTAAAATTTAATAAAAGATTTTGATTAGATGCATCATATACAGGATCCATTTTTTTTTACCTTAAACATTAAATCATGTTTCTGATAAGATTTGACTTCACTAGTTTAATAGAAAATGTGTGGCCTAGGTTGAATCCATTGAAATTAAAGACAATTGTTAATACCAACAAGTTTTAGTTAATATTAGAGGATTTTAAAATTAGTTGAAATTTTTATTTTATTATATATTTTATTTTTTTTATGTATTATATTAATTTTTTAAAATTATTCAGATAATATTTTTTATATATATAATATAGTATATAAAAATATAAAAAATAAGATATAAAATAAGATAGATTAAATGGTTTCACGACTTTTAAATTAAGTTTAGAATACAAATTTCATGGATTAAAAGGGTTGATGTGCTAAAAACACATTAATTTTTGTTGTGTTGTCTTTTTAGAATTCAAAAAAATTTTATAAAATTTTTAAAAATTATAATATTATAATATTCATTATAATGAATCTAATGACATGTTTTTTTATATGAAACAAAAATCAAATAGATTCAAAAAAATATAATATAAATGTGTTAAATCTAAACCATTAAAATCTAATGTTCTAGATTTAATATAATTCTAACATATATTTTTTTAATCCATTTAATTTTTGTTTCATACAAAAAATATGTCATTAAATTCGTTATAATAAATATTATAATATTATGATTTTTAAAAAACTTTATAAATTTATTTTAAACTCTAAAAAATTAATATAATAAAAATTAATATATTTTTAGCACATCAATCCCTTAAACCGAATTTCGTCCAATCTAAATTTATTAAAAGAAAAGGTGAAGTGGTAATAATTAATGTTTCACAAATTATGGGATTGGGCTCTTCATACTTCGTCATGCTGGCGTTAAAAATGTGGACAATAGCTTTTACTAGTGCTAGTGGTGATGAAAATAACATTTTTATGTTCTTAAAAAGGAAAAAAATATATACTTTAATTTATTTTATTTTCTTGTGGTATAAAATATGGGTAATCATAAATTGTTTGAATTATTATCACGGATGGGATTGAGTGATAATTGATAACGAAAGGAGTTGGCATTATATATTAGAAACTCTCTCTCTCTCTCTTTTTTTTTGCGAATAAATTTTATTTATATTGAGAGTATATATTTATTTAATTTAATAAAAATATGTTAAATAAAGTAATATTAATTTTTTTATTAGATAAAAATAATATATAAATTGCTATTTAGGTTTTTTTGGTTCTTTAATTTTTATATTTAATTACATCAAATTTACATTAAAAAATAAAAAAATTTAATTAATAATTTTAATAAGATTATTTTCTATCATAATATAATAATTTACATTGTCAATTTTATTTTTTCTATAAAAATTATTATTTTGTAAAATTTATGTACTATATTTTTTCAAAATAAAAAATTGATAACAAGAGAAAAAATAAATTTGTGCAAAGCATGGACAAACATATAGTTATGTTATAAAATAGAGAAATTTAAATTTGAAATTTCATATTTTTCATAGGATTAAAAAATAAAAAGAATTATCAAATTAATTAATTATTTTTTAAATACTTAATTAGTCTAAGAAATTGGACTATAGTATAAAAAATAAAAATATTTAAATAAAAAAAATCATAACAGTCAAGTTCAAATCTCACCAATAATTAACTTAATTGAGTTAGATTTGACATCTAATTATGAAGTTAACATAAGTAAATCATGTTCCATGTAATGGATAGGAAGATGAGTCCGTGTGAAACAATTTTCTTATGATTAGATAGGATCCATGAATTTAGATTTGTTAAGCATTATATGCAGGTGGGAAATAATTTCCATGGATCATTGCCAAACCAGAGACTATGCTTCCATTTTTAGTCCACGAAGATGGGCAGGTTCCCATTGTTGGTGTCTATGCAATAGCCGCATGGCATATCTTTTCTACCTTCAATGTCCAATTCCTCCTCTTTTTCTTTTTTCGTACTATATATATCTTTGAAAAAGTCCTAACACACACAATAAATCAATTCAATTTTATTTATTTCTTTAATTCTTGTATTTTTATTAAATTATATTCATTGGTGAGGATAAAAGCAGTGATATTTTGTAATATATATATATATATATATATAAAGTTTTGAATCTCTCTAAACTTATGATTTTATTTATCGTCTTTTATAATTTTTAAATTTTTTATATAATTTTTAATATTTAAAAAATAAAAATAAATGTCAGAAAAATTAATAGGATATTTAATATGAAAGTTTAATTTTTTTTTCCTTTTTTAAATAATTATCTTATTTGAATAAATTAAATGAAAAATAAAATAACAATAAAAAATTAGATGAATGCATTATAATTTAATTGTTTTCATTATATTTTTCCAATGATTTTTTTTTTCTTTCATTGAATATATTATGACTAATAATTTAAATATTAATATATAAAGAAAAATTATCGGAATACTAGTTTAAAAATTTATTATAATAATGATAATTATTTATATAAATATATAGTAATTTTATATTTATATATTCTTATGCATGAAAATCAATAAAACATATCTTTTAATTTCATAGATTTACAAACAAGTTAAAAATGGTTAAGAAAAATGTTAAAAACCTTCTCTATATTATATTTTCTTTACCTTTTTCATATCATTAAAACATGTACTATAATTTAAAACTAATAAAAATTAAATAGACTAAAAAAATTTAATGATATTATTATTATATTAATTAACATTCATGATAATTTTATTTTTATACTTTTAAACTAGTTTTATTTTTATATTTTTAAACTCTACTTTATTTTAATGGTATATTAAATATTTTATACTAATGGTCAATTTTGAATTTAATTTAAAGTTATTTTTGAAAATTATTCTCAAGTGCTTCTATTCTTTTATTTTTTCATATGCATAATTTTTTTGAGGTTGGAATCCCAGCAAAAACTATCTCATATATATATATTTTTTTATTTATTAATATTCAATATCTTTTATTCTTTCTTTATCCTTCTTTTATATGCATTATTTTTTAATTAATTTTTCAATTTCGTATATTCTTTTATTTTATTCTTCTTTTATGTGCATTATTTTATTTATAAAATCACTGTTATAATGATTTTGTAAAATAAAACAAATTTTTTCTATTGTTTTAAGTTAAAAAGTAATTATTTCACTAATAAAAGTGACTATATATGAAAAAATTTATTAAAAAATTTGATATTTAACTCTTTGTGATAGGAAGTTAATGCTTCAATTACATATAATATCATGACAAAGTTTTCCATCTATTTTATATATAATCAATATTTAATAAATAAACTACAAAGTGTTAATTTTGAAAAAAAATGATAAGTGAATAACTTTTCTTAATAAGGTTTAACAAATAAAATTATTTTGTAATATAACAATAATATCATTGATTTTTTTTAATTTATTTAAGTTATATTAATTTTAAATCATATATATTTTAATAATATAAAGAGGGTAAAAAGAATACAATATAAAAAATATATATAGAGAGAGAGAAGGTACTTAACACTCTTCATTGTTAATAATTAAGTACTCCCTCCGTTACATAATAAACGTTCTAATTTTCTTTTAATATGTTCTAATTTAATTATTTTATTTTCTAATTTAAATTATATTTTATTTTAACTTGACAATAATACTCTCATTAAAAATGTGTTGAAAAATGTAAAAATTAAATAAAAGATATAAAATAGGATTAATTACAATTAGATCCCTGCATTTTGACCGATTATACTAAAAAGTTTGTGTTTTTAAAATTATATTAAAAAGTCCATGCATTTTGTATTCATTACACTATTAGATCATTCCGTCAATTTTTTCATTTTTTCAATTACTCAAACCTTAAAAAGTCAAATTTTAATTAAATTATTTATTTTAATACCCAAAATACCATTCTCCCTCTCATTTCTACCACTAAATTAACCAAACCTTAAAAATGGTGAAAACATTGCTGAAGACATAAATCAAACAAATAATCACAAATCAGACAACAAAATCAGAAATCTACCTCTTTAGCTTAGATTTTTATCCATGAGGCTCTCATTGTTTATTTCTTTTTTCGCTAAATCAAACTACACCTTTAACCACTCCTAAAGAGAAAATTGAAAAACAAAATAAAAATTGTGACCCATTCATATGACATAGAGATCCAATCTTCAAAACTCTAAATATCTTTACATACACTTTTACCAGCTTCGGCGCATGGCGAGTAGCTTCAATTAAGTACGCGCCATCGAAGCTATTGTCTGGAAATGGCATCTCGAGGAAATTCCCACACACAACTTCACAAAGTAAATTTAGGCTAGCTTTCTTATTGTGTAACCGCGCACGGTTCACCTGGTACTCGTTGATGGTGATATCAACGATATTAGTGCGTGAGCAACGATGGCGTGCATTGGACCATGTCCATTGCCAATCCATGGCCCTTTTCTTAAACCTTACCACTCTCTAACAAAAACACTCACATATTATTTTAGAAAAATCCTAACTTTTGTTGTTATTTATCTCCCTCCCCAAATAATTCATGAGAAAGATAAAAGGTGTGAATTGGAAAGTGGTTGATATAGATCTCCAAATGAATTTTCTGGCAAACTCGAAGCGCAACCAAGTCTAATTGACTATTCTTATTAGGGCAAACACACAGGTCCAAGCTTCTCTTGAAGCTTATTAATTGGGAACGTCGGTTGATAACCAAAGCCAAATTATATGCTTTGCAAAACTTGGGTTAGGTTACATACCCGTCGAAGAAGATCCAATTCTCAAAAAATAGATAACAATGTCAAAGGGACACTTGGAAGTATACATGGGTCAAAAGGATGGAGATTTCTACAGAGTTTTGTTACATGTGAGGTCACCAAAGTTGATATCGAAAGAGAGCAGAGAATTCTGGAAAGACAATGAGGGGAGCTCGTGTTATTTGTTGAGAGAGAAGCGAAGCAAAAAAGCTAGTATATTTTTTCATTGAAATAATGATTTCATTAATTGAATTTTATAATCTACATGTACATAGTTATCTTTAAAACATTTATAGAAAATAAAAGAAAAAAAATTTGAAAGAATTGGTGTGATTGAGATTGATGGTATT
Source organism: Aleurites moluccanus (assembly GCA_948193065.1). Lineage (NCBI taxonomy): Eukaryota > Viridiplantae > Streptophyta > Magnoliopsida > Malpighiales > Euphorbiaceae > Aleurites > Aleurites moluccanus. The sequence continues at coordinate 46,891 of CANXYC010982770.1, forward strand.
TGAGTGAATATTAGATTAAAAATTAGGAATATTATAGTCATTTTACATAGATTTAACAATTTTTCTTATATAAAGATCTCAAATTTTAACGAAATTAAAATGCATGAATTTTTTATTATAATTTTGAAAACAAATGAATTTTTTAGTATAATTAATCAAAATGTAGATATCTTATAGTAATTAATCTTACAGAATATAAGAGAATTAGGAAGGTGAAGAGAGTTTAAAGTAATTAATGAATTAAAATAATAAATGAATTAGAAATTTAAATATATCATTTTTTTTTTAATAATAGTGTATTTTATAATTAAAATATTTATCATGGAACGGATGAAATATATGATAAGAATTTAATTTATTTAATTTAGTATTAATGAATTTTTTGAAAAAAGAATAATTTAAAAACCAAAATGTTGGTTTTCATAATATAAAAAAAGCAAGGTTTATTAAGTATTGGCCCATTTAATAGTTTTGGAAAAAAGAAAATATTTTTGTTGGTAATTGGTAAAAACTGAAAAGCATCCAGCTCATTTATTCTTTGGACAATTGGACTTCTTAGGTTAGCTCGCCTTGCCTTCAAAACGTGTTCCTACAGCCAGGCCTGTGTATAACATGTGCAACCTTGCCATGAAATAACAAGGTGACTTTTCATTTTCATTGTCTTTTAGCATTGGAAAGGGACCCAACTTCGTCTATTATCGAGAAATGTACTATAGATTATGAATCTTAGGAGTTCACGAAGATGGAATTCTAAATATTTTACAACATAAAATATTCTAAACCATTCAAGTTTTGATCTATTTCCCACCCAATTTTTCATTGAATTATTTTTTATAATTTAACAGAGTATTTTCAGAAAATATAGTGAAATAATATATATAAATATAGAAGAAGAAAAAATCAAATAATATACATTAATATAATTTGTTTTAATTTAGTAATTATAATTATTTGTCTTTTTTTTTAAATCTTGAATAATGAACAATAGAAAACAAAAAAGAAAAGAAAATGCAGGACTGGAACATATAAAGATGTAATTAGTTAATAAAAATCTAAATTCTACTAGTAATTAAGCTGGAAATTACAAAACTATTTTACTGGGAAAAAGAAAGAAAAGAAACATTAACAATAAATAGTAATGTAACAATAATGAAAGATTAATTAAAGCCTACATTTCACTAACAAGAGCTTCTAAAAGCCATTTTCTAGAAGTCTTCATCAAACCAGGACTCAACCTGAACATAAGAGTACAAAATTCCATTTCATTCAAAGCTCCATCACCATCCAAATCACCTTCTCTTAACATACAAATTACTTCTTCATCACTCATACCTTGTATTCCCAACAAATTAGCATTTCTCTTCAAACTCTGAAATGTGATCAAACCTTTCTCTTCATCCATCAACAACCTAAACCCATTACAAAGTTCTTTCATAAACCCATCAGCACCTAGCTTCTCAACCATTGCTGGAAAGAAATCTTCAAAAACGATATCATTTCGTGATGCCATTCCGAAAATAATTAGTAAGGATTCAAATTTAAGTAAAATGTGAATGATAAAGAAGAAGAAGTAATTAATATTGCTGTGTTTGCGATGAAATTGGAATAGGGGAAGGGTGTATATATATAGGTTTGATAAAGAATAAGAACAAATGAATATTTAATTAAGGGTAATTAGAAAGGAGAAGAAAAAGAAGTGTTGGATCGACGAAAGAGTGGATGTTAATGACAAGGAAAGTACAGGTAAGAGAGGAAAAGAAAGGATGTTATTAGATGGCATTTGTGATGTTGCGAGAGAAATGAGAATAGAATAGAGAGAGATGGTTCTGATTTTGGTCCTTCCTCGAAGTTGCATGAGAAGGACTAACCATTGTTCATAGGGTGGGGAAGCATTTCCTTTTCCTTTTCTTTCTTTCTTTCTATAAAGATTTGATTTTTTTTTTGGGGAGTTTTTTATCAAATTACGCAACTTCCATCCCCTCCTAATTACTTAATAGAAAAAAAAAAATTAAATTACTAATATATAAATAAAGTAGATTGTTATTTTTATAATTTATATTATCATTATCACGATTAATTAATGAAATAAAATATATTTATATAAAAATAATATAAATTAATAATGCCCATAAATAAAAAAAAAAAAAAAATTAAAAAGATGAAACTGAAGTTCTCCAAGTTATTGTTATTTAGAATAATAAATGTTTTTGACCTACTCGGTAGAGTGTGCACATTGGCCGACCTTAATTAACAATTGAGATTTCGTCACGCAATAATGAAAAAGTGGTGGGCATGTAAGAATATTAATTCTTTTCATTCGAGTTTTCATACATGTCGAGGATAACTATATTAAATTTCCATAAAAAAAATTTTAATATTTATTTTCTTATTCATAATATTCAAATGTGAAATTATATTTAAAAAATATTTATTTTATTTTTTTTATCAATCATTTTAAAAATTTATCCATTTATAATTTTAATTATCGTTTTAAATTTATAAAATAATATTTATTTATTTTTTTCTATTTTATATTTATAATATTTAATTAGAATACTGTAACTTAATTTAAAATAAAGTTAAAGATATAAAGTTAAATAAATTATTTTAAATCTAATTTATAAATATCTTAATATGTGTGTAAAATTTTAAACGATAAATAAAAAAAAAAATAGAGTATCAAACTTCAAATCATTCATATTAATAAATGTTGATTGATAACTCAACTTTTAGTAATGCATATGCATATTTTCTATGGAATTTGTCCACCACAATATTTCTTTTTCACAAATATTTCCTTTTCTCTTTATTTCTTTAAATAGATATAGAGTTATCAATATTTAATTTCAATTGAATATGTGAATGAGATCATCATTATTATTAGTCAATTAGCTATGCTATGATTGAGTTTTAAATTTATAATTTTAAATAATATACATCGGATAGGAATTATATTTAGAATTCGTATTAATTTTGAGTAGGAAATTGCTATGGGTTTTCATTAGAAAAAAAGAGCTTGAGAGGACCCCAATAGAGATATATATTTTATTTTCTTGAGATTTATTTTTCTTGTCACACGTAGTTGAAGATTACAACTCAATCATAATTAATAAATATAAATCCAATCCAAAATTCACAATCAATTTCCCAATTAGTTGGTAAGATAAAATTAAAAAATTGATATCTATTTATTTAAAATTTGAATTGCCCACCAAAATCCTAAATCTAAGTTTCTTTACACCTTCCTTATTGAAAAGGACATAAAGATGATGATAGATATTGCATGAAAGTAATAAAATTTTTTTCTGACGAGAAATGAAAATGATAAGTAATGATGGGTAAGTTTTATAGTCTTATGGGAAGCTATGTATTGTAAGAGATACCAAATTCCGATGATATTTATTGCTGAAATGTTCCAAAAATTGGGAAAGACATCAATTGTCTGAAGCAGAGAGGGCATATTGTTTCAATGAAGATGGGTTTTGGAAGTGTTTGTAATTTTCTTTTTATTAAAGCTGCTATTGTTCAAATAGTGTTTGTCAGTGTGAGCGTAACAAGAAGTCCAAAAAGTCCGTTGCTTCCATGAAGATGGGTTTTTTAGTAGCTCTCTTTTACTAAAGGATAAGTACATGACCCTGCAGAATCTATATCTGGGCTTTCTTCCAACCAAAACCGGAAAAGTCCAATTTAAGACCTGGATTTTTCTACAGATAAAAAAGAAAATTTGAGTGATGAAATTCATTAAATTTTATTTGAATTTAACGTTTGGTTGATAAAATTTAGAGTTAAATTCATATTTGAATTGATAGAATTTAAATGAGAAATTTTAAAAAATTTATAAAATTATAAAAAATTCTTTCATGACCTTCAAAAATTATTCATTGCTATGAAAATATATTAATTAAAGTTAAAAAATTCATTGAAAATATAGAATAAATTAGTAATTTATTTTCAAAAGTTATAGAATTTAATTATTCAACTAAATATGAGTATATGAAAATATAAATCATAAATTTAAGGATTTTATTTTGTTATCATATAATGAAATTTATTAATTTCATTAATTTTACATTTTATGATTTGTAATTCCATAGATTTAAATACGTTTTATAGATTTTGAATATCCTCATTCAAATATAGTCTAAAATTTTTATTTTTTCAATTGGCTTCTTAAACTTTAATTTTTGGGTTAATTTAATTCTTATTTGTTAATTGCCATTAACAGAAGTTATGTGGGATCCATTGCATATTTTAAATATTAAAATATTAAAACAAATAATATTTTTAAATAATAAAAATATTAAAATTAAAACTAAAACTAATAAAAAAAATCCCGATAATCGGGGTTTCATCACATAAAAAAATTATTTTATTGCTTTAATAAATAAAAAATTAGATTTCCTAAGCTTATTAGCATTGACTACTGATACCAAAATTATTCTTTAGTTTAGTGATATTAAAATAATTAATACAGAGATAAAAATTTCCTGAATTTGAAATTAAATTTATTAAAAAATAATAATAGAGTTATTTCTAATGAAATAAGAACACATAAAATAAAAAATAATATTGATATGTTTTCACTGAAAAAAAATAAAAGAGTTATATTGGCTAAATCTGGCATAGAGAATAATTTTTTTAATTATTATCCTAAAAATTAGGGATTTGGTAACATTAATTTCAAAAAATTATAATGTTGATAATAAAAAAATATATAATTAATTATAATCTTAATAATAAGTAGGTAATATTTTTTATTGGAAAAAATAGGTAATTGATAATATTTATTAAGTTAAATAATATTATTATACATTGAGATATAATTTAACAGTAAGTTTATATTTATCTGAATAATAAATTTATGATTAATTTTTCTTTTCAATATTAAAAAAAATTAAATAATATTGTTAATTATAATATTAATAATTAAAAATTAAAATTTTTTGATTGGGAAAAAAAAAACACAACTAGTTGATAACATTTATTAGGCTAAATAATAGATTAAAGTTGTTTAGAATTTTAGAAAGTTAAAAGTTCGAGAAATTAAAGATTATTTTATTAGTAAAAAAAGAAAAAAAAGACTACAAAGGTTGTACACCATGAACCCCTCTATTTTTTAAGCCGCCACTGAATTACTGCGTAATAAGGCAAAAATTTCACCTTTTTCCTGAAGAAAAATTGACATGGAGATCTAAAAATGGGAGGTGGAGAATAGCAATCCAAATCTTTTATTTTATTTTGTATGATTTTTTTATTTTAATTTTTTTTTACGTGATATATTATTTATAAAAAAATATTATTAATTAAAATATTTTTTAAAAAAATAATATTATATATATAAAAAATATATAAAATAATAAATTAAATATAAAATAAGACAAATGATTTGAATAGGGAGAAAAAACACTTTAAAATATAAGATTATATAATATAATTTAGGTAAATTAAAGGAAAATCCGTATTTTTGTCATGATTTACAGTGATAAATTGTTGACAAAGGAGTAATAAGGGAAGATACTTTCTGTGGTCTAATAATTATGTGATAGTCGTAATTCTAAAAAGAAGACAAGATCAAATTTTGATGTATTATACTTTGTTTTTGTTTGTTTGTCCCATTCCTTGAATAATAATAATAATAATTCAAGCTGTGACAAAATGAAAGAGTACAGCCCACTTCTCTATAGCTAACGCTTCCTTCTCCCCTTTCCCCTTTGGGATTTATGTGACAAAATAGCTTTCCTAGAAAATTCCCTTGGCTACCTATTACACTTATTAATTGTCTGATGCTTCAGACCTTCTAGGATTCTATAACACTATAACTATCAATTTGACTATTATATATATATAAAATATAAGCCACGCAACTATGATGAAAGTATTTTATTGTTAATTCAGAGTTATATAGCTAAGCTATAGTAGTCAAATTTGTTTTAATAATAGTTTCTGCCTTTCTAGGAAACAACAGTGATATATAATTAAATCCTAAAGGTGGACTTTTGAAATTATAAATGGAACATTTTGCCTTAATCCAGAAGTATAATGGTAATTGCTCAGTTTCTTCATGCTTGTTTTTTTAAGAGAAAAAAAAATTAAATTTAAATGTGTTAATGATTGTTGTGTCTGGTTATTTAAAAATATGAATTTCTTTTTCAGATATCAGATCTTTAATTTTACTTTATAAAATTTAGCTGAAATATTAAAATTAATATTATTAATTAAATATTTTTTCACCTGTTGGTTTAATGCATAAGACAAAAATAAGTAAAGAATTTTCTAGACATCTTATAAAATGAGTTGATTTTGAGAGTGCTAAGTGAATCCCATCTTATAAAATGAGTTGATTTTCAGAGTGCTAAGTGAATCCCATCTTATAAAATGAGTTGATTTTGAGAGTGCTAAGTGAATCCCATCTTATAAAATGAGTTGCTTTTTGAGAGTGCCAAGTGAATCCCAAATTTCGACTTTAAATAAATGACCAATTTTACCCTTAATCCATAGGTTTCATGGTAATCACTCAGTTTTTTATAGTTGCTTTTTTAACTGACAAAAAAGGGATTTTAGTGTGTTAATAATTGTCTCATCCATCTCGAATCATCAGATAGACATTGATTTTTTGATTCAAAAATTTTTAGAAAATATAACGATTACTCGAGTATTTTTTTTTTAAATATGAATCGATCTTTTTTTGTAAAATCACAATTATTGAATCTTAATTTCAATCTAAATTTTGATGGAATAAGTAAAATTAATATTTAAATAATATATACGATGAGGAATCCTGCTCCGCAAACACAATGCTAGATGGACGAGTCTTATAGTTTTAAACTGAGATAATAAAGGCTCAAAAAGACCGTAACTCAATGATAGCACCCTAAGGCTCAGAAGAAAAATATTATTCACAAAAAGCATCTTCGAGCTCGAGTTCCTCCGAGTTCGAACTCCTTGATAGAGAATATGAGTTTCATCCATCACCTCATATTACTAGAACCTCGAGCAATCTCTAGAGATTAAGTCTCACAAAAATTCTTCAAATGTCAAGCTTCACAAATATTCTCTAAAGGCCGAATACGAACAGTTCACTGAACTTTTCTCAGATAAAAAGCTTGAATAGTGCATTCACACTGAAAAAAGTTGACTTGTGTTAAAATAAGGCAGTGGACATGACACGCCAAAAATGTCACTCATCCACAATACTCAAGTACTTGCATGGTATTAAAAGACTGACATAGGAAAGACAGCTTGTCCCTTCAATTCAGATTTTGTCACGCCTCTCTGCCATTAGGATGTCATCACCTATCGGCCTATTTCAATCTGTCAGTCTAGTTGAGCCATGATAAATGGGATGATTATTCACTTGAGCAAGTAAGCTCCTTCTGACTAAAAGCATTTTCTCTCAAGATCGATCATCTTCTTTCTTGAAATCATAAGGGATCAAGCCATTGATTTAGGCATCGATGCCAAGTATAGACTTGACACTTTGATGCTTGTTATTCATCTTATAGGTCTAAGAAATTGTCTTAGGTAGGGATAATAATGGGTCGGGTTTAGAACAGATTTTGCAAAATCTAAATCCGACTAGTTTAAAAATAAAAATCAGGGCGGATCGGGTTGGATATACACGTTTATATATTTATTTATTTATTTCTCTTTATATATATATATATATATATTTTCAAATGTCCATATAATAAAATTTATATTTTACATAAAAAATAACTATAAATTAAATAAAATATTAATAAATAAATAAATATATATAATCGGGATGGATTTGGGGCAGATATTATCATTATCCAAACTTGCCACGAGTTAAAAAAAAAAATCGTTCCACCCTATTTATTAAACATAGTAGGTAATTCAAGTAGGGCGGGATGGGTATCCGGGGGCTCATATATAATTGTCATCCATAGACTTAGACCTAGGCTTAAATAGAAGATATTTATCATCTTTCTTTGAAGATCTTTAGATCATCAAATGGAGTCATAATGGAGACAACACAAAAAAATTGGTGTTCCTCCCTCCCTTTTTTGGCCAAAAACCTAGATTAGATCACAAAATCCCCTTTTGTGCTCAATATAACTTTCAAGCTAATGGAAACTCAAAAATCTCAACATCCAATAAAGATCCAAGCTCATTTTCTACTGAAATCGACATTGAATTGCAAAGAATAATACCAGAGTTACCATCACAGACTAGAGGGTGACCAACCATCATTAAGCCTCCATCATCTTTGATGGCAAGCTCCCCTAGACACATGTACCATACTCAGCCACACCCAAAACACATCAATTCTATCCTTATTCAAAGCCACATTATTGCCACATGACCTAATGGAAGAGTGATACATCATTGGTGATGTGAGGTCCTATCATTTCAGCTCCCCAAGCTTACCATTCGAGTTCCTCAAACTCACCCTTCAAAATTCTCAAGTTCACCAATCAAGATTCCAAGGGAGTATGAGCCCAAAAGACTATACAAGGAAATGCACCTAAAAACCTAATGAATTCTAGGAGAAAGACCGTGAGACATTAAAGACTAAGTGACTTTAGGTGAAAGACTGTGGGGTACAAAAAATCTAGTTTGGCTAAAGAAAAGACTGTAAGGTATTGAAAACCTCTATATAAGGTGAATTTTTAAAGTTCTCTATACAATGCAAATTATATGAAGACTTCTAGATGAAATGGATTTTTAAAGTCCTCTCTGCAAAGCATACTATATGAAGATCTCTAAATAAGGCAAATTTTTAAAGTCTTTTATTAATGATGCATATTATAAGAAAATCTCTATCATTGTAACATAAAAAAAACCTTGGTAACATAAAAAAAACCTAGTTCAATTAGGCATAAAACATCGACAGAGACGAATCTATTGATTGAACGAAGAGCCCATGACCCCATTTATATATATATATTCCCAAAATGACATAATTTTACTATTAATAACGTGATCCCTACAGCAGCATTAGTTACAATGTCATGTACCAATTATTCATATTCAAATATCATAATTTTCCTAATGGAAAATTGAAAACTAGATCTTCCAATTTTTCACATTAGCACTAAATTTTAGAAAACAATTTTAGTTATTTTCTGTAGTTTTCCATCATCATAAAATAATCATTCTCCAAATGGAAAATAAGTGTTTTCTAGTACTTGTTACCACTTATAACAGAACTTGGGATAGAATCCGAGCAAAAACGGTTTCCTATAATGATTTTGTAAAATAAAGTCTTGTCCAATATTTTCCAGTTAAAAGGTAATTGTTTCAAAACTCCAACATTGAAATTTCGTGAGACCTGTTGGTTGCTGTGTCGAAGGAGAAGAAAAGATGTTGATCTATGAATGGATGCCAAATAAAAGCTTGGATGCATTTCCTTTTTTGTAAGAGCCTTCGATTATCTGTGTTTCAATCTTTAATGAATTGTTTAACTTGGTCACCAATTAAATTCTTCATATATTTTTTGTTCATCATATATTTTTTCAATGTGGGACAAAGCCCCTCTCATCATCTCTAACATAAACTTCTTGAAAGGTGGGTTAAACAACTGCAAACCACTTCCTCTTTTTAATATTTAATTAATCATTCTTAATAGTTTGACTAAGTAAACTTCATTTTATAGAATGATTAATATTTAATTAATCATTCCTAAAGTAAACTGGCATGATTTGAAACACAGGCTCCTGATAGAAAAATACATAGCCTACCAAACAAAAATAAGTCAACAGAAAAATATCAATTGTGTTGTACCTGAAAATTATTGAAATGCAGAAACACAAAACTAAACTATATGTTCATGATCTGAAACTTGTTTCGTTCTCATCAAGAATAAAGAAATTAAACAATTATGGGACTTGGCAGCTGCAAAATTGTAACAGCTCTTGTCTTGCTATGTTTTCATATGGATTTTGGCGCTTCCATAGATAGAATCACATCGTCTGTATTTATCAGAGATCTAGAAGCTATAGTTTCTCCAGGAAATACCTTCAAATTGGGATTTTTCAGCCCTGTTAATTCTACAAATAGCTATGTGGGTATATGGTACAATAAAGGTTATGTCATAACTCCAAACTGGGTAGCTAACAGAAATAGACCACTGAATGATTCTTCTGGATTTATGACGGTATCTGAGAATGGAAATCTTGTTGTCTTGAATGGAGAAAGAGAGGTTCTCTGGTCATCAAATGTTTCGAGTAGAGGTGATAATTCAAGTGCATATCTTACTGAAGATGGAAACCTTGTTTTGCAAGATGATAGCGACGGAAATAGCATATGGGAGAGTTTCCAGCATCCGGATGATACATTTGTGAGGGAAATGCAGCTTATTGCTAATGTTGGAACACAAGAGAAGATATTGATAACATTCTGGAAATGCCCTTCTGATCCATCCATTGAAAGCTTCTCAGCTGGAATTGATCCCAGGGAAATTCCCCAATTGTTTATTTGGAATGGAAGTCGTCCTTATTTTAGGAGTGGTCCATGGAATGGTCGCTTCTTTATTGGAATTATTGATATGGATTGTGTTTATCTTAATGGATTTACTCTTGATGGAAATAGAAAAAATAGAAACTTTTCCTTTAGTTTCACTATCCAGGTGAATACTCTACTGGTGGTAACTTTGTTTTGAGTTCTGAGGGAAAATTGGCGCAAAAATCTTGAGACAACAGTACGAAGAGCTGGGACACTGTTTGGGAAATGCTGCAAACTGAATGTGATGTTTATGGCATGTGTGGGGAGTTTGGGGTTTGTGATGCAAAGAATTTACCAGTCTGCAGTTGCTTAAAAGGGTTTGAGCCGAAAACTATAGAAGAATGGAGCAGGAGAAACTGGACAGGTGGTTCTGTTAGGAGGAGATTATTGCAGTGTGAGAGAATAAAAAATGGTGATGAAGCGGGCAAAGAAGATGGGTTTTTGAAGCTGACGACGATCAAAGAATGCATAGACCAGTGCTTGGATAATTGTTCCTGTGTTGCTTATTCATATTATGCAGAAATTGGTTCTATGTCATGGACTAGAGATTTAATTGACATACAGGAGTTCTCTAGTGGAGGGGCAGATCTTTATATTCGCCTTGCGTATTCAGAAATCGGTAATAGCTTCATTCTGTCAGATTTCCTTACAATTTTAAGCTCGATACTATCTGCTATTACTGCTAACGTTAAAGAAAAATAAAATTACCAATTTTGATTTGCAGATAACAAGAGAAACATGAAAGTAATTATCAGTATAACAGTGCTTGTAGGAGCAATTTTGTTTCTCATAGTTGCAAATTTTGTATGGATGTGGATCCCTAAGTATAGAGGTAACCTACTTGAATTCTGTATATATATGAACAATTTCGCAGACAAGAAACTGCCACTTGCACTTGTACTTATTTAATCTAACTCACCCAGAAAGAAAGAGGAAAAGCATAGTGAAGCTATCACTTGAAAGGAAGGAAAATCATCCAACATTCTCAAATTTAAACATAAACCAAGTTAAACTCCAGGAACTACCAGTATTCAATTTACAGAAGTTGGCTACTGCAACGGGCAACTTTGATGTAATTAATAAGCTTGGACAGGGCAGTTTTGGTCCAGTATACAGGGTAATGCTAGTGTTCTAGTGGAGTTTCATAGTTGTTAACCTGAATAGTATTGATTGTGATGTGGCATTTTCAGGGAAAATTACCTGATGGACAAGAAATAGCCGTGAAAAGACTGTCCAAAGGTGCATCTGGACAAGGGCTAGAAGAATTTATGAATGAAGTCGTGGTGATTTCAAAACTCCAACACAGAAATTTAGTGAGACTTCTTGGTTGCTGTGCTGAAGGAGAAGAAAAGATGTTGGTCTATGAGTACATGCCAAATAAAAGCTTGGAT
>CANXYC010982816.1:0-11203 GCA_948193065.1 Aleurites moluccanus
TACTTGGAGTCCTTACAGAAGAAGAAAGCATCAGATGCTTCCACTTTAGGTATTTTTGTAATTAATATTAATATTGTTTCTTGTAACACTTGGGTATTAGATACCGGTTGTCGTGCTCAAATATGTAATGACATGTAGGCACTAAAGAACAGTAGGAGGCTTGAAAAGGGCAAGATTGTAACACCTACAATTTTCATATACAATTGTTGTATATATATATGTGTGTGGGTATATAATTTTAAATTGGATTGGCTTAATTAATTGATTTTGTAATAAGTATAAATTTTATTTATTTAATTATTTTGGATAATGATAGTAAATGAGCATGGAAAAATATTCCTTGGTATTATATTGATTGATAGATTGAGTTCCTAAATCTGTAAATATATTCTAAGTGTTAAAAGAATTAGGTAGTTAGAATATCTTTAGCGAATTTGCGAAACTGGGTTAAGTGGTTTCCTGTCACATCCCATACTATAGGGCTGTGACAGTCCTAGGGTACGAGAACAGTTGATACAACCAGTACCACGAAGAACCCAAGTTACATGCTTTCATTACTCTTAACCATCTTTATGACATATATTTTTTTTTTCTTTTTAACTCTTAAGTTTATAGAAAAATGGACAGAGTCTCTCCCGTAACCTTAACATTTACACCAAGCTAAAAACAGAGAAAAACACTTCTAAAACAATATCAACTCCCAGGTCAACCTCCAATACACAACTCATATCAACTCATACTTATATCAACTCATATATCAACTTCATACATCACAAATCATATAATAGTTATTAATAATATCAGTCCATACATATGACAATATCATATAGATGTACCATAGCAGCTGCACCTCCTGTTACAGTATATACATACATATGCATACACATCATCACATACATTCACATCATGACATATAATTATATTCTTTACATATCTACAAATCATACACATAAATATATATAAATAATATCTACAGATAATATCATGGAGTACTCTATGCTATACTAGGGAAGGACTATACATCTACTCCACAGCTGGAAGTACAAAAGTAGCCGAGGATGTCCGCGTCTCACTCTTTCCTTAAAATGGTTTCAACATTGTGGGGTGAGTATAAAAATACTAAGTGACTCTATAAATATGAAATGCATTACTAATTTATGAATACACATTTGATCATTGATTACAATAATTGGTATGATGACAATTATATATGATAAGATATGAAAATATAATAGAATGGATCAAATGCATAAGGTAAAACAGGATTGGGTCAAATAATCAAGTAGTGTTGTCACTTCTGTCCACATCTCCATTTCCATATAAATGTCATAAGGAGGATCAATCCTTATGGCTAGAGCGATATCCCTATCTTTAGGGTAAGTAGTACCAGTGTACACATGGTCGATGGAATTACCCGCTACACCATCGAAGTAGCCCTGTTATGTTACCATATGCAAATGTTCCAAAATATGATAAAAATGCAACAAATACAACTCATAAAAGGTGCAATATAGTCAATATATCGGTATGAACAAATATAGAGTCAATCAGAAACAACTTACAAAGTTGGCCCGTCGGGCCCAGTTGCGCTGTTGCGACTTACCAAATTACGGGTTCGTTTCCCGTTTTTCAGTGACTTTCTAGTTTTACATGTTATCAATATATGATATGCAAATTTAACATCTAAGATACAAGTATACATATATATAAGGTGATTAGGCTTCATTTGAGGTCAAACCAGTTATAGAACAACTTTTATAGCTATTCAAATTTTAGGTCAGTTTATGCCGTTTCGGCAACCCCAATTTTGGCCGATTGGCACGTTTAGGGGCAACTTTGACCATATTGGTCTAAAATCAGTCCAACATGATTAAAGTTCATATAACATGTCCAAATGACAATATCTTAAACTATAAATGCAATAACATAGTTATAAACCAACCTTATGCAAAAAGCCCAAAATGCCCCCTCCGAGGCACCGAGCACCTACTGCTTTGTCACTTTCTCCTTTCATCTGGAGGATTCCCCAATACACATAAACCAACTCTCCGATAAGACACTATATCAAACCAACATATCACATTCAAATACATATACACACTCATTTCAACAAGACACACATATAACCACTTTCATATTCAAAACCCTCATATCACTAAGTCACTTGGCGATTCCAAAACAACACTCAAAAAGAGTTTAAACCTAAATTTATTTCCATACAACAATAAATACATATCTTTTAAGCAAAATCAAGTAGGTTTGGGTTCATGTTCAGGCCTAGGTTTCATGCCAAAGCATTTTGAACTTTATTGGCCATAAGGACCTAAACACATTGCAAATTCAATATAAACATGCAAATCACTTCCCATAAGCTACAATTACCTATCAAATAACCATATTACATATACATACCCATTGCACACACATGGTCAACCAAAAACCCTAGTTTTAGGCCCAAATTCCATTCGGCCCATAGGGCCCAAATTGTCCAAACCCCATTTTTGCAATTAAACTCCACAATTCCCTAATTAAATGCACCAATTGAATAATTCCAAGCTCAATTGCACCAATTCAAACCAATTTCCTCAAGATTGCCCTAATTAGGTTCGGATTTGGGATTTTTTCCCAAACCAACCTTAAATTCTTCAATTAAACATACAATCAAACAATTCAAACTACCAATTACACTTGTAACAAATCAATTCAACAAAAACCAAACAAATTTCCCATTTTCCCTAAAATATGCATTCGTCCCAAAGGGCTTTTCTTCCCCCTTCACAAATTCTTCAAATTCAACCACCCAAACATCAATTCAACATGCCAATTTAAGTTCTAAACACTTAATTGCAGAATTTTAGAAGCAAAGTCACACCAAACCCTACTTTCATATTTGGTCCAAGGTGAAAACCAAAAATTGGAATCCAAATTCCTAATTAACCATTCAATACACATCAATTTAATCCATTAGGCATCATATATACATTCAATTGCTCAATCAAAGCATCAAAGGCCATTTCCCCCAAATTTCCCCCAAATTATTTCAGTCCAAAGTCAAATTCAAAATTAAAATTCAATTCTCAATTAAACCATTCAATTAACATTTAATTAACACCATTTACAACTTCAATTGCACAATTGGAACAAAGAAGCAATTTTTCTCCAAAATCCCCAATTGAATTCGGTCCAAATGGAAATCACACAACAAATGTTCAATTAACAAATAAATCATTTAATTAACATATATTCAACACCAATTACAACATCAATTACTCAATTAAACAAAGAAGCAAACTTTCCCCTAAACCCTAATTCATTTCGGCCAAGATGCCATTTCCCCAAACCAAAAGCAAAATTTACTAAACCAAATTTCTAAACATCATTTAAACACCAACCAACATTTAACAAACCAGAATTTTTAAACATTACCTTGAAATATTGAAGAAACTGAACCATAAGTCTCTCCAAACAACACCAAACTGAATTTTTATACAAGGTTGAAGAAATGGAGAAGATGATAGGCTTTAATCCAACAAAGACTTGAAAAAAAACTCCAAAGCTCCACAATCTCTATAATGGCTGAATGAAATGGAAGGAAGAAGAGGTTTTTCTCTTAGTTTTTTAGTGGTTCACGATTTTGGGAAGTGGTTTGACAAAAATTCAGAATTTTGGTGATTAAAATATAAGCTAGTGGGATTTGGGCAAGGGATCAAGTGTTTTAATCTCACAAAGCTCACTTTGAGCTCTACACATGCATCCATTAGATTTAGATGCACCAATACATGGTTCTATTGGATCATGATGCACCAAATTGCCACTAACTCCTCCCTCCATCTCTTTTATCCCAATTAAGCCCTATAAACTTCCAATTAAATCCCTCCTATTTATTTCCTGTTGCAGTCAAGTCCTATTATTTTTCTAACCCAATTGAGCTATTTTATTTTATTTATTTATTTTATTATCCTCAATTTATTTTCCCCAAATAATTAATTAGCAATAAAACACACATGTAATCACATCAAATAAATCATATAACATATATATCAATCAATCACTCATGTAAACATATCAATAAATCCTACAACACATATAACTATCAATCACATATAAACACATCAATTAAATCATATAACACATATAACAACCAACCCATATAAACACCCCCTAAATCCAACTAGGGTTTAGGTGTTAAGGTTAGGGTCTCCAACTAGGGTTTAGGTACTAGGGTTTCACCTAGGATGTTACATTTCTAGCCGGCATTGGCGAGCTGGCCATGCGAGGTGGCAATGCCGAGCTGGAACTACTGAGCTGTCATTGCGAAGAGGCAATGGCGAGCCGGCATTGCAAACTAGAAAGTGCGAAGAGGAAATACAGAGAGGAAAATGCGAATTAGGAATGCGAAGAGGAAAATGCGAACTGGGAATGCGAAGAGGAAAATGCGAATAGGAAAATGCGAACTGGGAATGCGAAAAGGAAAGTACGAGCTGGGAGTGCGAAGAGGAAAGTGCGAACTGGAAACTGCGAAGAGGAAAGGCAAAAAGGAATTGCAAACTGGGAAGTGCAAACAGGGTTTGGCGAAGAGGCATATGCGAGCCGGCATATGCGAACTGGAATGGTGAGCCGGCATTGTGAAGTGGAATGGAGAGACGGCAATAAAAAGAGGCATTGGCGAGCTGGGTTTCGCAAAGTGGCAATGGCGAGCCGACAATGCAAAAAGGCATTGGCGAGCTGAGTTGGCGAACTGGCATTTGCGAGCTGGCAACGCGAAGAGGCATTGGCAAGATGGATTTGGCAAATTGGCAATGGTGAGCCAGCAATGCGAAGAGGCATTGGCGAGCTGAGTTGGCGAACTGGCATTTGTGGGCCGTCAATGCGAAGAGGCATTGGCGAGCTGGGATTGGCGAGTTGGCAAATTGCGAGTTGGCAATTGCATGCTATAATAACGGATCGGATTGGCGAAGCGGGAATTAAATATTTCACTTTTACTGAGGCAGTAGCCTTTTTAAAAGGGCAGTAACTGATGCTTTGGACACAATAACTTATATTATTTCTTCTTTGTTTTTCTCTGTGTTTGTCTTTTTCTCCAAAAAGAAGTCAAACACTGTTCATCTTCATTCTTCCTCAGATTTCATGATTCTCCATCAAAATTTCTGGAGAAAATTTGTAGAAATCACATATACATTCTGTGTTCATCTCTTTTCCATCCTTAGCTTGTGGGAAAGAGCTTGAAATATTGTAGGGGCAGGGAAGATAACATTTCTGCTATTTTAACCTATTTGAGGTAAGGGTTTATTTGTTGGATTTTATTGATTAAATAAATATTATTTAGGTTGAAATAAATGGGTTTAGTGTTATTTTACCTAGACTAACACTAATTTATGGAAATCCCTAAATTTGGGGGTTTATATGGAACTTTGAGATATGATTTGATAAATTAGTGATGGGATTCATAAATTGATGATAAAATTAGTCAATTGGATGTAAGTGAACACTTAATTGATGATCAATTTGATTTGAAATTGTAGATTGTGGAAATTGATTTCTCCAAGTAGCCAAAATTGGGGATTTTTGAGGAATTGGTGCAATTGGCTATCTCTTTGGCTGTTAGAAGGCATAGGTGAGTTCTACATGCATCATTTGTCATATTAAATTGTTTAATTTGATTATTGGACACCATTTGGGAAAAACAAAACCCAAACGGCCGAACCTTTCATATTTGTGCTACCTTTGATTTTCCTTGAAATTGCACTTATATTCTTTTACCTAATTAATTCACATATATTGTTATATAACTTTACTTTATTGATATTACCATTTTCAATCACCGAACCTATTTCTCTTGTCTTATGAATTATTCTAAATAGCAAACCTTTGATTGATATTGGATATTGTACATGGCATGGCCATTATTGAAATGGGATATGAAAATGATTGAAACCAAACTGATTGATTGATTGATTGAATCTGGATGCCATTGTTGCTTATGATATCCCTTGTTATTGACCTTGATATGGTTGTGATAGAACTTCCGATTCGACAGGGGAGTGAGGAAATACTGTCGACCTTGTGCACATTGTATATTTGTACCCTAGCTAGGAGGGGATTATGGTCCTGGATAGGGCCTAATTAGTCTTATGCTTATTTGCCCTGATATGGATGAACTAGGACCTACATGGTCCAACGATTTGATTGTTTGGAGATTGTATGATTTCTTTTCATACAGTCCATCCAAGTATCTGTCTTTCCATATATAATACCTAACCTATATGATGAATATTGGCTTTATTGTATCTTGACATGTATTCGGTACACTGTTATCATTTTGATTGATACCTTTGTTATATGACACCTATTATTTATTGCGATGCATGTGAATTCACTGAGTATCATCTATACTCACCCGTTTATTGTTTACCTCTTTCAGGAGAGGATTAGAGTTGCAGAATCCAGACTTCTATTTCTCTGAGGATTCTGCCATATATTTTCAGATGTATTTACAAATACTCTATTTTGTATAACATTTATTTTGGTGTTCATGATCTAGCTGCTCCATAGGTATGTACGGGTTAGCTAGGGAATGAACATGTATCTGACGATGATATTATGATATGGATAATATTATGAATTGTTATGATATTGAGGGAATTGATAATTCAACTATTTTCAAAATGTATAGCACTTCAATAGAATGATTGGTAATGTATGAATATGAATTATATATATTTGTTGAATGGATAGGATTGATGTGACTGATATTGGGTTCTATGGGTGCCGGTCACCATTGGCATTTCCCGTGCCGTAGGACCATTGCGGCTCAGGAAACCGGATCATGACAGAGGTGGTATCAGAGCCCTAAGTTTGCAGAATGTGAATCTAGGTAACAAATGGATAGTGACTAGTTACAAAATGGGATAGAATTAAGAATACCATGGAGCTTAGGACTTCCTTTGTCGTCTATTGTTGTAATCATCTGTTATATGTTTATATTCTGTGTATTTATTGTATTTTGAGACTATTTACATTTTTCTCGACAGATATTTCAGATATGTCAGATAGCAGAGACCGTGATACCTGGGAGGATGAGGTTGCCTCCAACGAGTCCCTAGTGAGGGAGATGAGTGTATCTGAAGTCCCGTCTCGATCCCAATGGACTTCAGAAGATTCTGATGGAGGAGATGACCCTTGGAGGGTTGAGGTAATGCGAGGGTTGATGGATCTTAGGAGGGAAGTGGCAGAGATGAGGAGAGAGAGGCAGCAAGCACAGCCACTACCTACTCCTGCAGTAGTTCAGCCACCTATAACACCAGAGGTTGTGGTACCGGCTCCTGTGCAGCTAGTGGGGGCTCAGAGAGAGCCAGCTGCACAGGGTGATAGGAGAGAGATTGTTGAGGAAGGAGTCTCCATGTTTAGCTTTCTGAAGCTAAACTTGCCAGAGTTTAGAGGGGAGAGAGTTGTTGATCCGGTTGACTTTCTGGAGGAAGTTGAGAAGGTAGTTAGGAGACTACCTTATTCTGAGCTCATATCTATTGAGTTGGTTGGATTGTTACTAAAAGGAAAAGCCTGGACATGGTTTTTGAGACATATAGAGACCAGGTTATATGGAGAGCACCCACCCAACTAGGCAAAGTTTTTCCAGAGTCTGATACATGAGTTTATTACTGAGGGTGTTAGGACCTGTATCTTGGTGAGATTTGAGTAGTTGGAGCAGAGGGATCGCTCAGTTGAGGATTATTCAGAGGAGTTCATTCGGCTGAGTAGGTATGCTGCTCACCTAGTACCCACAGAGATAGATCTGATCAGTAAGTTCAGAAGGGGATTAAATGCTGCATTACATAATGCTCTTCTTGCCATAGAGTTTACTTCTCTAACCATGGTAATAGATAAAGCTACACAGATGGAAGAGAAATATAAGATAGAAGAAGCTAAGAGGGAACAAAAGAGAAAGAGTGGCTCAGGGTCACGGAGTAAAAGGGGGGAGAACAGCTCCCATTTTAGACAGGTTGAGTCGATACCTAGACTTGAGCAAAGATCCTCGGGTGGTAATCAGAGGAGGAGGCTTCAGAATAGGGGTCAGCATATGTGTACTCTTAGAGTTCTTCTAGATCAATGTCACAGGCACCCAGCATTCCTGCTTGTGGTTATTATGGTAAGAGGCACGGAGGGGAGTGCTGGCGGAGGATAGGTGCATGCTTGAGGTATGGCCAGCAAGGCCATTATATGAGGACTTGTCCATTAAGGGCTGATCAGCAGCCATCAATTACAGTATCTCAGCCATCAGTTCATACTAGCCAGAGTGTGGCCAGAAAGACAGTGAATAGAGGTAGAGGTAGGGGAGGTCAGGCACCCAGTGGTAGTTAGGCTCTAGCTGACAGAGGCCAGGGCATAGTGTTCGCAGTCAACACTCAAGATGCTCAGAGATCAGATAATGTTGTCACAAGTACTATTCTGGTTCAGAATGAGGCTGCATATGCCTTATTCGATTCGGGTACAACTCATACATTTGTGTCCTTGCATTTTGCACCCAAATTGAATAAGGAGAGGCGGTTATTAGATATTCCACTATCTGTTGCTACTCCTATGGGAGATTCTGTGGATGTTGACTATTTCTATCCTGATTGCATTATTGAGATTGATGATCGTATTTTGTGTGTTGACTTGATTGAGTTGCCTGTGCTTGAATTGGACGTGATACTGGGTATGGATTGGTTGACTAGGCATCGGGCAGTGATAGATTGTTATAGGAAGAGGATTAGATTCTAGCTTGAGGAGCAGCAGGAGTTTAAGTTTCAAGGTGACATTCGATAGTTTCGGGTTAATCTTATATCTGCTATTTAGGCTCGAAGATTGATAAGGAAAGGTTGTTCAGCCTATTTGGCCCATGTGGTAAATGTACAGAAGTCTTCTGTATGCTTGGATCAGATACCGGTGGTTCTGGAGTTCCCTGATATTTTTCCTGAGGAGTTGCTGATTGTGGGGTAGAGTTAGATTTGGGTTCCCAGGATCAGAATCAGGCTCTGATAGCCCAATTTTGGGCAAGGTAACTATTGATTGATGATATAAAAGTGGCCCAGAACAGATATCCTTATCTTCTGAAGCTGAAGGGAGAGGTTCATAGTGGACAGATGACCAAGTTCACTTTTGATGATGGGATATTAAGATGTGGGAAATGAATGTGTGTACCAGATTGTGATGAGCTGCGGGATAGGATTTTGCGAGAGGCACACTATTCTACTTATAGTGTACATCCAGGTATTACCAAGATGTACCATGATCTTAGAGATATTTATTAGTGGCCTGGGATGAAGAAAGATATAGCTCAGTTTGTATCGAAGCGCTTAGCCTGTCAGCAGGTTAAGTTTGAGCATCAGAAGCCATCAGGGCTACTTCAGGAGATAGAGCTACAGGAGTGGAAATGGGAACAGGTTAGCATGGATTTCATAGTTGGTCTACCATGGACTTCGAGAGGGTATGATTCTATTTGGGTTATTGTTGATCGGTTGACGAAGTCTGCTCACTTTTTGGAGGTTAAGACCAGCTATTCAACAGCTCAGTATGCACAGTTGTATATTGATAAGATTGTGCATCTTCATAAAGTTCCTTTGGTGATCATATCTGATAGGGGTACACAGTTCACATCCAGGTTTTGGCAGAAATTTCAGGAGGTTATAGGTACCCAACTACGGTTCAGTATTGCTTTCCATCCACAGACTGATGGGCAGTCCGAAAGGACGATTCAGACCTTGGAGGATATGCTCAAGTTATGTGTTTTGGATTTCAAAGGAAGTTGGGATTACTATCTTCCATTGATTGAATTCTCCTACAATAATAGTTATCACTCTTTGATTGGTATGGCTCTATTTGAAGCACTATATGGTAGAAAGTGCAGATCACCAGTGTGTTAGGTGGAGCCAAGAGAGAAGCAGCTAGAGGGACCAGAACTGATTAAAGAGACTATGGAAAAGGTTCCTATGATAAGGGAGCGGATGATGACTGCCTTCAGTAGACAGAAGAGTTATGCTAATTTGAAAAGAAAGGATGTACAGTTTTCTATTGGTGATCATGTCTTCTTAAAGATCTCACCGATGAGGGGAGTTATGAGATTTGGGAAGAAGGGCAAGCTGTCACCAAGATTTATAGGCCCTTTTAAGATACTTGAGCTGATTGATAATATGGCCTATAGATTGGCTCTTCCACCAAGTATGAGCCATGTACATCTAGTCTTTCATATATCGATGCTACGAAAATATGTATCGGATCCATCGCACATTTTGGAGATACAGGATGTGGATCTCAGTGAGGATTTGTCATATGAGGAGCTACCTGTGGAGATTATTGATCGAGAGGTCAGAAAACTTTGAAACAAAGAGATCCCGATGGTTAAAGTGCTATGGAGAAACCAGACAATTGAGGAGTGTACATGGGAGAGTGAGCAGGAGATGCGGAAGAGATACCCATCTCTATTCTAGTGTTGAGATATGTTTTATTTAAATTCGAGGACGAATTTAATTAAAGTGGGGAAAAATGTAACACCTACCATTTTCATATACAATTATTATATATATATATGTGTGTGTGTATATATTTTAAATTGGATTGGCTTAATTAATTGATTTTGCAATAAGAATAAATTTTATTTATTTAATTATTTTGGATAATGATAGTAAATGAGCATGGGAAAATATTCCTTGGTATTATATTGATTGATAGATTGAGTTCCTAAATCTGTAAATATATTCTAAGTGTTAAAAGAATTGAGGAGTTAGAATATCTATAGTGAATTTGCGAAACTGGGTTAAGTGGTTAACAGCTGGTATTGGCGAGCTGGCCATACGAGGTGGCAATGCCGAGTTGGCCATATGAGGTGGCACTGCCGAGCTGGCATTACGAAGAGGCAATGGCAAGCCGGCATTACAAACTAGAAAGTGCAAAGAGGAAATGCAAACTGGGAATACGAAGAGGAAAATGCGAACTGTGAATGCAAAGAGGAAAATACAAACTGGGAATGCGAAGCAGAAAATGCGAACTGGGAGTGTGAAGTGGGAAGTGCGAGCTGGGAGTGCAATGACACAGCCCAACTTAGGAGCCATGACGGTCCTTGGGTACGGGTGATGCTTATGCTACCATTACCATGAAGAACCCATAAATAAAACTATATGGCATGCATACACAAATAAGCTTAATATAGCTTAAGCAAAACAATTAAAAA
>CANXYC010982835.1:0-13394 GCA_948193065.1 Aleurites moluccanus
TTTTATTTATCTTGCTTAAGCTATTTTAAGCTTATTTGTGTATGCATGCCATATAGTTTATTTTTATGGGTTCTTCGTGGTATTGGTAGCAATAGCATCACCCATACCCTAGGACCGTCATGGCTCCTAAGTTGGGCTGTGACATAGCCAATGGATATCTGCCTCACTGTGGTCCTGAAAACATTTAACAACTTTGAGGTGAGTATAAAATTATACTCAGTGAATCTAAATATATGAAAATGCAATATTATTCATGAAAAGTCACATCTATCCATTAATGAACTGTAAATGATCGATAACTGATAATGGAACAATGGAATATATATAATGAACCATAATGCATATAATATAATAGGTATATGTTATCTGTGAACATATAATAATATAATATTGCACTTTTACTTCATTTATTTACTGTCACACTTCCATATTTCCATCCCACACACCAATTACTTATTTCCATCCCATACACCAATTACATATTACCATCCCACACACCATTACATAAGGGTGATCAATCCTTATGGAATAGAGAATTTCACCCTCACTAGCAAAGGTTCGAGAATATATATATATATCAGTGTGCACACAACTGATGGATTTACCCATTATACCATCAAATTAGTCTTGTTATAATATTATATGCAAATATCCCATATAATATAAATGTATCAATATTAAGTCTCAAATATGACTGTAATGATGCTAAATAGCATTATAAAGGTCAAAGAAATAATATTGCACAATATAAAAATTTTGGCTTACGGGACAAAGTTGCGCCAGCACAAATGACACCCCTAATTATGGGTCATTTTCTCCTTTTTCAGGCACTTTCTGGTTTTCCCTGAAATCAATATTTCCATAGCAATTTTTTTATACAAATAATAAATATATATATATAATAAATAATTAGGCTTGGTTAGACATTAAAAAGCTTTTCAGAGTAAATTTTAACACAGTCAAAGTTTAGGTCAACTTTAGATATTTCGGCAGTTCCATTTTAGGTCATTTTGGCAAAATTGCTCAAAGATATATCATTAATGGTTCAAGCAAGGATATCATTCATAAGCATAAATGCATGACTTATGAATGAATAATGCATGATACATATATATAAACTGACCTCAAACAAAAACTTACAGTATTACCCCAACAGGCCTAGTCAGCCCGTGACTCGCCATCAGTGGCCCTAGCTCGGAAAGTTTATCCTATATTAATTAAATCACTCCAGTAAGACTTTATAACATTGCAAAACATGCCATACACATCAAAACATATCAAATATACATATTATACCTCACTTTACACTGTTAATACTCTTTCAACCCTTTATGTACCAAACACATATCTATCAGCATAATTAACTCACATTTCACATATTTATCACTATTATGCCAAATTAATAACTCATATACACTTAGCTCATCTTTTTATATCAAACTTACACCAAATTCCAAATATGCTTTTCAAGTACTTATATCAATCAACATTTCCATATTTGAACTTATAGACTTACATCATTTATACCATTAAACTATATTCAAACCTTACTTTCTCATTTGCTTTAACGTAACACATTAAACTTATGAACTCAATATGATTCCACCTAAATGAAAGTTCCTCCATTTCTTTATTTTTCAACACCAATCATTCAAATAACATATATACATATGAATTACATATCATTCAAGCCTTTAAACCTATTAAACATCAAAACATCAAAACATCAAACCATTATTCAATCATCAATATTTCGGCCAAAATGAAATTCCCTCCAAATGTATTTATTTCCATCAATTAACCATTAATTCCTTATAAACACATCAAATATAACTCATTTAAACAAAAATTCCATCAAAAACACACTTTTGATTCGTACTTTTTCCCTATTAGGGTTTCTTTCCAATCTTTGAATTTCTTCCAATCTTTGAATTTCTTCCAATCTAAACACATTTTTGTCACCAATTAATATCAAAGAATATAATTAAACCAAAAGAATTTCAAAATCACTTACTTTTGCAATAGTTCTTCCAAAACTTTAAAGCTTTGATTTTTCACTTTTTCTTGATTTTCCTTTGAATCTAAGGATAGATTTGTGTTTAGAATGATGGAATTAACAAGTTTAGATCAAAAAATGAAAGAAAACATCAAGCTTTGGTATTGGACAATGGTGGCCGAAACTTTGGTGAAGAGGAAAGAGAAATTTGGTTAGTGAAATGGCTAAGGAAGAAGATGGAGGTGGGAAAAATCCATAAATATCAATGGCATAATCCTATACATTGAGCTTATGATAAAAATTGTGAAACCTAGCTTACTAACCATTCAATTTTTCATCTTTTCATGCAATAGTTTGATTTAGATAAGTCTAAAGTTATACCATAGGTTTGCATACAACATATAAGTTCATATTTCAAAGGAAAAGACTAAATTACCCTTAGTTCAACTTTGATTCTTATCCGAGCAACTTTGTCCAGAATTATTTTCTAACGGCTTTAACTTTCCAACTACAAATCATTTAATCATTAAACCACTCTTTTCATGTCATGATATTCCTTTTTACCATCAAATATGATGTTAATTTCCATAAAAGCTCAAGGGTGTGAAATGACCATTTTGCCCTCAGTTCACTAAAAACTCAAATTTACCCGATTTCTTCCTAATATCTTTTAAACCCCCTCTATACATTCAAACACATCATATAACATGCATATCTATCAAGTTCATGCATAAACACATAGAATTCACAACTTTCAAATCAAGGCAAAAATCCCCAAGGTTGCCCCTTTATAGTTCAGGTTCTAGGTTTAAGTTGAGTTGTTACATTTTATGACGAATTTGGTATTTCATATAATTTCTCTACTCCTAGAACTCCCCAACAAAATGGGATAGTGGAAAGGAAAAATAACACATTGATTGATATGGCTAGGACTATATTTAAAGAGTACTATTTACCTAAGTACTTTTAAGTGGAACCCATTAATTATGTATGTTATATTTTAAATAGGCTTTTCATAAGAGCTATTTTAAATAAAACCCATGTGAACACTCATTTTTTACACCCTCGGACTTGTACCAACTTGAACTACATTCCCCGGAACCAAACCTGTGCTCAGACAGACTCGGAATAGCTTCAGAACGGAGTCTGGGCACAGTTGCCGCCCTTCAGCCTTGGAAGTGCCGCCAGAGCCTCCACCCCCACTGGGCAGCAGCCGCCATGCACGATGGCTCCTTGCTGCAGCAGCCACCCCCCTTCACAGCCTGTGCCGCCAAGGCACTATGGCGGCGCCACCACCCCCTTTTGGCGGTAATGTCTTCTCTTGTCGGCGGCAGCGATGATCTGCATCCAATTTTTTTTGAATCCCATATCAAAAATTGAAGGGATTCGACCCCTAAAACTCCTATTATAAGTAGAGAGCCTCCCCCCCACTTCCAGGACAGAAAAACAACACACAATAACAGACAATGACACATAGAAATACACCAAGACTAGCGAAATCAAGGAAAAAAGACAAGAAATCATTTTCGTCACTAGATTTCGTCTTTTTTCCTCTCCAAGTGATATTTTCTTCTTCTTTAGCTCTTTTTCTATTTAAAAGAGTTGCTATTAGGGGCGTATTGAGCCTATCAGTTGAATCTTTCCTCGAAGCAAGGTCCCTTCGCCGATTTATTTTCTTAAGAGCTAAGAAGGCATCTCGACCCATTTCCTCGGGCGTCCTCCGATCCAAGGTAGAACTCCGCTCTGGAAGAGCATTCTGTCCGCCAGCATCCAGAGGTAAGAACTGCGTTCTAGGGCAAAGGTACGTTTTCCTAACTCATCTTCTTTATTTTGGTAAAGTATTAAAATAAAAAATCAGAACATGATAAATTGGGCATAAAATCAACCCTCCTTCGCGAGAAGGAAGAACTGTGTGGGTTTTGATTCCCATTCCACGGGATACGCAGGCAAGATGTATGAAAGCTTTAAATCCAAAAAAGACAAAAACCATCTCTTTTGCTTTAATTATTTGCTTATTTTATTCGTTGAATATATTATTTGGGGAATGTGTGATCAACGTAAAACCCATAAGGGCTAGAGTTGATATCCCCTATTTTGAGATGTAATAATTTATCTTTCTCGCTTTCTTTTAATTGATTTACTTGTTTACATTTCAATTGTTCATCCACTTATTTACTTGCTCATGCATCCTACATATCATTCTTTAATTGTTCATGGAAATCATTTTAAATCAAGGTTAAAATTGAAAGCCAAGTTCAACCGAAAACCTAGTCCCCGAACCCTCTTTGGTTTCGAGGACTAGTACACTTTTTTCCGTTGGGATAAGATTTGAGTCAAAATGGGTTGTTACCTTAAATTTTCCCAATAAAAATAACTTAAGGTGGCGACTTCAAAACATCAAAATCATTTTCAAATAAAAGGTGCTAAGCTCGTCTCCTCCGTGAGAAATTGCCCCTATATGAGCACTCCGATGCCCCAACGCCTCTTTTTCTTTTGAAAGAGAGCAGGCCCGGACGGCGGCGCTCGAGAGAGGCCTCACAACCCCTTATGAGTTTTGGAATGAAAAAAAATCAAGAATTTCATATCTAAAATTATTTGGTTGCAAATGCTTTATATTAAATACCATGGATAATGTTAGAAAATTTGACTCCAAAATAAACATGGGTGTCTTCATAGGATATTCCACTACTGGTAAAGCTTATAGAGTCTTTAACTAAAGGTCACTAGTAGTTGAAGAGTCTATGCTTATGACATTTGATGAATTAAATCCTTTTGACACTAAAAAGTTTGATTTGGATGAAAATATTGAAATTTTTTATAGCACCCGCACACATGATTCATCACTTGACATGGATGCATATGTTGACTTACATAAAGAAGACCATGAAAGTTTGGAGAGTCCACATATTTCTATTGAACCCCCATAAGTCAAGAATGAACTTCCAAATGATTGAAAATTCAAGAAAGATCATCCCAAAGACTTAATTATTGGAGATACCTCTAAAGGAGTAACCACTAATCTTGTATTCATTTATAAAATATAACCTAAGAATGTAAAGGAAGCATTAGAAAATGAGAGTTAGGTAGAGGCCATGCAAGAGAAGCTCAACTGATTTGAAAGGAGTAAGGTTTAGAACTTAGTTCCTCGACTAAGAGACCAGTCTATTATAGGCACCAAATGGGTTTTTAGAAATAAGTTAGATGAGGTAGATGTCATTACTAGTAACAAGATTAGGTTAGTGGCAAAGGGATATAATCAAGAGGAAGGAATAGATTATGATAAATCCTTTGCACCCATAGATAGACTTGAAACCATTAGGATGCTTTTAGTCTTTGCATGCCACAGGAATTTTAAATTGCATCAAATGGATATCAAGAGTACTTTTTTAAATAGTTTTATTGAAAAGGACGTGTTTATGTTAAACAACCTCCTGGTTTTGAACAATTTTATTTTTCAACTTATGTTTTTAAATTGCAAAAAACTCTTTATGGCCTAAAGCAATAGGGGGTCGAGGGGGAGGAATCACATTATCCCTAACTTAACTAATGAAACCTTCATTAGAAGGAATAACACTTCTAAGACGACCTTATCTTGGTTGAGATAGAATCTCTATAAACTAATAAGAAGAAGTAAGGTAGGCTTAGACTTATAACATAACGATACATATTCAAATCTATATTAAAAAAAAAATATAACAATGACATGATGAGATCATATGCTTCATAGTTTCCTTAGTCATGCATTCTCCTAAACTATAGAACCTATGATATCTTCTATAGTTTTAAACCTATATATGTTATGATACCACCTTTATCATACTCCAATTTCATCAGTGTGTCGGTCTTAGAGCATATGGACATGTTTAAAATCAATAATTACCCGTAAAACCTAATGATTTCATTATAACTTCCTGAATCAAAATGTACAATCTCTAATACAAATCATATATTGATTCATAAGAAAATCAAAATCATACATTTCATCACAATTCCACTTATTCACTACAGCTCAAAAATAAACTTTTAAGCCATCATATATAATGAACAAAGGAAAATTGAATAATGTGTCATACTATTTCTATATCTATGTATGTTCTCATACTATAATATAAATTTGTTGATTTGGTATATTATTTATGCTAGGATTTCTTTATATTATTGTTTATATTTTACGAGAGATTGTTGCAAATATTAATACTTTTCCAACAGAATAATAAGAATATCCTATGTTTCAACGAACCTAGAATATTGCTATTTATTTTAAATCCTTTATAATTATCAAATATATAGTACGTAGTACAAAATAAGATTATTTTTTTCATATGTGCAAAAAAAATAGTTGTTTTAGTGCATTTTATTTTTATTTATGGGAAGTTCGTTTATCCCAATTATTATTCAAACTATATATTCTTAATTCATAGTTTTTATTTATAATGAAAATTTATGTTATTATTTTTTTTAATATAATATATGCATGTGTTATCAACAATTTATTTGATTTCTTATTTATTTAATTTAATGATCAATTTGTAATTTTTATATTTCCAACTTTAATTATTCAATGATTTAAGTTGTTATCTATTCTTTTGTGCTAAATTGAAAGTTATTTTTAGATTATTTATTTATTTATTTAGATTAATTTTATTATATTAATTTTGTATAATTAAGTAATTATATATAGCTTTGGAATCATCATTTTTTTTTTGTCTCAAGTATCAAATTAAGGTGGATTTCATGGGATAGATAGCCATAATAATTGGTCTTCCTTCAATTTATGTTGAAAAATAAATAAATTAATTTTAGTAAATTTTGATGAACTTTCTCATATTTATATAAATAATGAATTTCAAATCTCTAAATTGGAGTTAAATATAGATATATTTTCTATAATGAATATTTATTATATATGTGAATGATATGATTCAGCAGTGACGGTGTCACATGCAGACAAGGGGAAACCATGGTCCCATATTAAAAAAAAAAAAGAATATTATACATATATATTTAAAATTTTTGGCAGTTTTGGTCCCTCCCCACCCATAACCCATACTTTAATAAATATATATAGTAAAATCTTGGCAGTGCACTAAAAAAAGAAAATGGAAACGTTTTGGATAAGTTTTAAAAAGCATTCGACAACGTTTTGGACTTGATGTTTTATTTTTCTCAATTGCATCTCATTGTCTCTCTTAGCAAGTATTCAAAATGGAAATTTTTTTTTTTTCCAAGCATAAATCTTAAATCTGAAATTTAAGTTTTACTCTCAAATAATTGGTTTTAGATTTTTTTTTTTCTCTGATTTCTTTTTATTCTTCTCCAATTCAGGCAATCTCTCTTTATCTTCATATATTTTTTATTTCATTTTTTTCTATTTATTGTTAAATTGGGGTTTTTGCTTCATGTAATATCTGTTATTTTCCATTGATTAATATGTACATGAATTGGGTTGTCTTGTTGTTATTGATTTGGTGATTTGTTATTGTTTTGAATCGGATTAATTATTCGGAGATTCCTGTATTTTACCAAATTATACTAAATGATCTTTGTATTTTCAAAATTATACTAAAAAATTCATATATTTTAATTTCGTTATACTCTAAAGTCCTTTAGTCCAAAGTTTTCACCTTTTCTATTAGTCAAAGTGCGAAAAGTCAATTTTTGCTTAAATTATTTAGGAAAAAAAAATACTATTTAGCCCCTAAGATTTAGCAAAATTAACACTCAAATCCCTGTTTTTTCAGAAAATAGCTACTGAGTCCCTGACATTTGATTATGTCATACAAAATAGTCATTCCGTCTATTTTGACCGTTGAATACCATAAAAAAGATGAATATACCTCTCATGTTCCATCAAAATTTTATTTTCCATTCCATTCTATTAACTCTTCATCAAATTTTATTCACTTTTTATCATCATCAAATCCTCCATTCTACACACAATTCACTAATCACAATATCCACATACAAATTTCCTTCCTTCAATTTTAATAAATTAAACTTTAAATAATTAATTAATTCATTAACTAATTAATGAAAAAAGAAAAATAAAGAAGCTTCACAAAACAAAGAAAAAACATGAAAATATTTAAATATAAGCTTTCTACATAGGAAAATAGAAAGAAAATGAAGAAAAATGAAAAAAGTGAAAGAAAATGAAGGGAAATAGAAAGAAAATAAAGAAAAATAGAAAGAGATTGATGATGTGGATATTTTATAAATTTAAGTTATTTTATTTTTAATTTATTTAACGTAAAATCTAGAAAAAAAAATAATAATGAAATGACTATTTTGTGTGACGAAATCAAATGTCAGGGACTTAATAGCTACTTTCTGAAAAAGAAGGAACTTAAGTATTAATTTCACTAAACCTCAGGGACTAAATAATATTTTATCCTAAATAATTTAAGTAAAAGTTGATCTTTCACACTTTGACTGACGAAAAAGGTGGAAAATTTAGACGGAATGACCTCAAAGTATAACAAAATCAAAATGCATAGACTTTTTAGTATAATTTTAAAAATACAGGGACCATTTAGTATAATTTGTCAAAATATAAGAATTTCAGAATAATTAATCCTTTTGAATCTTTGGCAGTAAGTTGGGTTAGAAATAAAAATTATATACATAACTTAATCAAATAACAAAATCAATTAAAAGAAAGAAACACAATGTCACGTCCCAAAATTTAGAACATGATGGTACTAAGGTGTGGGAACAACCTAAGCTACCAACACCCATAGAACCATAACGATCTATTAACTAATTAAATTATTTATTACTAAATATAAATTTCAGCATAGTTCCCCCTACAATTGCAATGCAATTCCCGTAATAAATAGTACTAAGTTCAATATTTTTAATAATTTTCTAAAATCCTCAACTTGCATAGAGAATATACTTCTAATTCTCCCTTGTAATCTCACTACAGTATTTCATTCAAAATTCTCAATCACATTAGCTAATTGAATCAATATCCATATAAGATAATGAAAGTCCCTTTGGCGTTCAAAAGGGGTGTGAATTAGTTGTTTGACAAATTAAGGGCAAATTAAAAATTAATAAGATGAAGGAAGGAAGAGAAAAATTAAACACCAAAATTTTATAGTGGTTCGACTTATATTTTCCTACGTTCACTCCTCAAGATCACACTTGAGTATTTTACTTTATCCTTTTGCAGGTGTAAGATCAAACCCAAGTGTTTAGGCTCACATTCAAACCTTACAAAGTGTTTTCAAAGGCTCACACTTCAAACCTTTATAAGTGTTTTATCAAAAGCTTATGCTCAAACCTATACAAGTGTTTTACTAAGGCTCACACTCAAACCCTTAAAAATTAAAAAGAGACAGGAAGAATAAAGTCCCCTTTTACATTTTTTTCAACTCTCAAACAATCAATGAGTCTTAACCAATTCAAAAATTTAAAACTAATAGCTCACAAAAATGATTTTACAATAAATAAACTTTTTAAGCCATAAATATGAATGATTTGATGCAATAGCTCAATAATAAATTCTCAATTATTGTTCTATTATTTTTAAGCTTCACACTAACTCATATTTATAGGCTTGGATGAAATATAGTCATTTGACTTCATTTAATGTCAATGCAGTTGGCAACTTTTTCGACGGCTAGTTTTATTTTGCTATTTTTCTAGAGTAGCGGGGCTACTTACCATGTAGCGGGGACAACTTAATGTGTAGTGGGGCTACTCTTCTAGTATCTCAGACTTTTACCTTATGTGTCCATTAGTAGCGGGTGCTACCTAATTAGTAGCAGGCACTGCTTAACTCAATTCCTAAACTTGAGATACTGGACCTTCTAGACTTCTCAGTAGCAGCTACAACTGATTGATAGTGGCTGCAACTAATTGGTAGTGGGCGTTATTTAACTAAGTAGAGGGGACTACTTATTTGGTAGCGGCTGCGACATATTTTATAACGGCTACTACTTTAATGCAACCTGCAACTTGAATTCTAATTTATTGCATTTCTCAAATATGCTCCTCTTAGCATATGCACTCTTTCAAATGTGTATGATTAATCATTGGTCATGATTTCTCATGCCTTGACTAACTCAAATAAATTGTTATCATAATTAATACAATCAACATGTTTTGTTGTCACGACCCGTTTCTGGATCGCGACGGTCCTAGGGCACGGGAGATGCCAATGGTAACCGGAACCCATAGAATCCAGTATCACATGCACAATCTATAATCCACAATATATTATTCATTTTACTTAATTACCATTCATTCTGTAATTTACTATAAATAGCTATATCAATCCATATATCATATAATATCATTATCATATATCTTATAATATCATCATAGCATATATACATGTTCATTTCCTAGCTAACCCATACATACCCCATGGAGTAGCTAGATTATGAACATAAAAAATGTAATACAAAATAGAATATATACATCAGATGACTGTAGCAGAAATCCACAAATGATGGATGACGGGATTCTGCAGCCTACTTCTCTCCTGAAATGGTTAAACAATAAAAAGTAAGTATAGATGATACTCAGTGAATCTATATGCATCAACAATAAAACAATAAGTAGCAATGAAGCAATGGTATCAATAAATCGGATAACAGTATACAGAATCAATATCAAGGTACAGTATAGCCAAGAATAAAATATAGGCTCGGTATCATATGGAAAGACAGATAAAGGGATGGAATGTATGAAATTATACAATCTCCAGTAATCAGTATGGACCATATGCGAACATATAGATCTCCAGTAGCATATCAGCATCAATGAGCATAAGACTGATCAGGTCTTATGGCCAGGACCATAACCCCTCCTAACTAGAGCATCAATAATATAATGTGCACATCACCGACAGTATTTTCCCACTACCCTGTCGGGTCGGTAGCTCTGTCAAGCCACATAGAGATCAATATTAAGTGACAACACATCAATGGAATACCATTATGCAACAATGGCATCCTCCAAATCAATAAGTCTAATATCAGTCAATCAATTATCATTAGGATTCATAGCAATGTAAAAGATGACATATAAACAATGAT
The DNA here is from genome assembly GCA_948193065.1 of Aleurites moluccanus. NCBI lineage: Eukaryota > Viridiplantae > Streptophyta > Magnoliopsida > Malpighiales > Euphorbiaceae > Aleurites > Aleurites moluccanus. The sequence goes on from CANXYC010982835.1 coordinate 11,047, forward strand.
ACATGGTATGGTATTCAACAAAGGCTTAGAACAAAAGTTGGTTCGGTGACGAAAATTGGTAGGCCAATTGGCATGCCAACGTCGCTGACGATAATGGCATTAAAATAGTAGGCCTATGGAATGCAAACAATAGGCCAAAGACAAATGAACTAGGCATTTGATCAAACACATGGTGGGCATACAATGGCAAGCCAATAGGTTAGATTAGGGTGCAAAATTGACATGCCCAATTCAACCAATATCAAACTACATTATTAACAATGGTATAGGCATCAAAGAAACAACAATAAACAACATCAAATGAAGTCAAATTGGCTATGGAAATCATGAAGAAAACAAGCAAAAATAAGTGTCACGACCTATCTCGAAAGTCGTGACGGTCCTAGGGTACGGATGATGCATAAGCGACCAGTACCATGTAGAACCCAATAGACTATCTATATGGCATGCAACAAACCAATACAACATAAATAAATATAAAAATGCTGAGGAAAATTCGACAGCATTTCCCCTAAAATAGGACTATGCCAAAAATCAAATCAAACAAATAACACTTCTATAATATTCACAATCATCTCCGACTCCTGATCCCTCTAGATCTCCATCATCAATCCTAAAATCAATATATATAACATTCATCTCAACATCGATATATAAATATATAATCAACCAGAATATCAAATATAAACATTATTATATATGCAAACTTATAATTATCTACATGATAAACACCTATACAGTACCATGGAAATCATTCTATACATTAATTATAAAATTCTTTAGTACTAGGAATTTACATGCAATAGACTTCCAAGGCCGGAGAAAATGTAGCCAATGGAAACACGAACCTCATCGAAAACCTGAAAAGTTACAAACACTAAAGGAATGAGTATAAAGATACTTAGTGAGTTCATAAGCATAAGAATGCAGTAAATGCATTATGATAAATATTAATACCATTATTACATATATATATATATATATATATATATATATATTAGCTATAGCATATGAATAATAATAATATTAAATATTAATTGTAACAATAATAATGTATATATATTAACAATGTAAATAATGATAACAGGTAGCACATATATGATATCACAGGATTTGGGTCTCTTTAAACTGTATACTTAGCACTATCATAAAGTGCATAACACTAGAGAATACAACGTCCCTCCCTAGCAAGGGGTACTATATATATATGACACACATAAGGATATATTCCTTACGACTAAAGAATACATCGTCCCTCTCTAGCAAGGGTGACATAACTCAGTGTGCACACAGCCGATGGATTTACTCGCTATATCATCGAAAATAGCCCTGAACTAATATCATATAAATGTGCCTCCATTTAACAGTAAATATGGAATATATATATATAACTTATATGGAAATATAACAATTATATATGCATATATAAGAAGAAATAAAGTCAGAAAATATTTTACCAAAAATTAGCCCGCCGGGTCCAGTTGCGTTGTCGCAACTGGCTATGAAATTATGGGTCCATTTTGGGATTTTTAGGTAGTTTTTGGTTAACTGGGTTACCAAAGGAATTAGAAGGACTATGAGGTACCATTTTGAAGCTTAGGTTGGGACTAGATGATTGGGCCAAGTGGTGGCCCAATTGGCTTTCTGGTTTTCATTTTATGGTCATTTGAATTACAGGTCAGTTTTAGTGTTTGCGACGGATATTTTTATGGGCCAATTGGAACTTTGGTCACTTTTAGCTAACAAACTGCATATATAACATATATTATGAATGAATTGATATAATGTAAGCAAGTCATGCATAATTATGCTAAAGAACTCACCTAAAGCACCAAAATAGCAAAACTCCAAAAATCAACCCCGAGCTCTACTCGGCTCGACGATCCGCACTCCTATCGGGAGTTTCCTACGAATTACCTATAAATACACACATCACTCCGATAAGCTATAAATCATTACAAAACATAACAATTTCATCAAAACACATTAAATATATATAATAAACAAAGCATTCAATACTAAACACATAATGTGCTATACTTAGGCAATTTCTCATTCTAACTTTTAATTACCCCAAATACACTTTTAAATTCACACATTACCATACTTTTCCATGCTTAATCACATTTAATCTTAGCTTTACTCAATGCATCATACTAATACCTTAAACCTATAAACTTTACCTTAACCAAAGTTAACAATATTCGACCTATTTATCAATTTAACCATGCCATTTGATTTAATCACATCTATAAACTCTAAACTAACAACATTCATCCATTTAAACCTAACTAACAACAAAATATACTTCTCCATTATGCTTTCTTCAATTCGGCCAAAACACCATA
>CANXYC010982982.1:0-35000 GCA_948193065.1 Aleurites moluccanus
CAAAAGATACATTTCCTCTTATTCCTTATTGATCAAAAGATACATCCCTCATCACTAAGGAACAAGGGCAGCCCAAAATGTAACAGTTCATACATCAAAATAATATCATCCTCAATAACTAACTACGGAGCTCTAGAGTATACTCCCAATACATACAGTACTATAATACAATCCAATGAATATATGTTAAAATAATTACAATGGAGACTTCTTGGAGGAATGAATCATGAAGCTCGGTCTTCTATATTAGCTCCCTCTCGAGCTACACTATCACCTGAAATCCACAGAAAATGAGTGAACTTTCAACTCAGTAAGATATGAACATGCATTATAAAGATTAATCCAAAGAAACATGGGTAAGAAAATATCATATGGTTATGCTTACAAGAACAAAAGTGCTCACAATCGAATAGCACTGTCAAATCACATGATAGAACTGCAGAGTGCATCAGTAGCATTGCTACCTATCACAACAGAGTGCATTGGTAGTCCTTCCTACCTTATCGCAAATGCATGCTTGGCCGAGCATACGCCTAGAGCTCATTGTCCCCTCTAGGTGGAACACTGATAAAAACCTTATCAGCTAGGTTCCCAAAGTGCACAGTGGACTAATGAATTTACTCTCATTGGGAAGAACGTTCTATCCATAGGGTCAAATGGTTGCAATCTCACCAGAATCATATTGGTCACAAGACCATCAACATATAATATAAAATTCAGTCAAGTTAACAAATGGGTTTCATATTAGTTTGGTCTAAGGAAAGATGACCAAGTCATTTACAAGATAAATATAGTAATCACATGAAACAATTATCATTTGTTTGAGAATATCAGGGGAATTTTATCTAAAAGGTCAATAATACAATGTCATATAACATGTGAATCATATTTATGAATATTAAGAAGGCTTGGATAAATCATTTCAAAGAAGCAATATGCATATGCAATGTTCATACTCACCTCAAAGTAATTTATTCTCAGTTACTGGTACAATCAATAATTCTCCTTTAATTTATTGAATCCTCTTTTCTTATGACATTTCCCCAAATGCTCAAAATTAAAGTTTTCTCAATCAATAATACATAATATGATTCTCTATAATTTTAATCATCTTATAGTCTCTATTATTGCTTCCTAACATCAATTTAATTAATCTCTTAAGAAAAATCTGAAGTTTAAGAATCTGTTTACTATTCATGTCACTATTCATCAAACTCCATAAATTCTGGTATCTTGATTATTAATCAAAATTAATAGTTTTAAATACTTATAATAGAGTCTATATACTCATCTAAATCTATTTTATCTATAAAAAATTCTTAATCTAAAGAGAAAATGAAGTTTAGAGAAAATTACCTTATTTTCCCCAAAACTGAGTTCTGGAAGAATCTGACTTGAAATTGATAATTACAGCCTTAAATGCGCTAACTTAATGATTCAATGCATTAATTTTGAGCATTAATGCATTAAAAACTAATGGGACAGATTTGAGAAATATAGGAGAAGAAATGAGAACAAACGAAGAAAAAGATATCTTGAAAATTGCTACTGCATCTCCTCTTAAAATAGGCTACTGCCTCTCAGCTTCCCACTTTGCCAGACTCACTTCGCAATCCCACCTCGCACATCCCACCTCGCATATGCCACCTCGCACATCCCACTTCGCATATGCCACCTCGCACATCCCACTTCGCACATCCCACTTCGCATATGCCACTTCTCATATCCCACTTCGCCAAACTCTACTTCGCCAATGCCACCTTGGAAATGCCGCTTCAGCAATCCCACTTTGCCAATACCCATATTGGCGAGTTGGAATCCTGCCTCGCCAACCATCTCGTCACCTTGCACTAAAATTATTCTGCTGAGCTGAAAAATCTTCTTTGTCACTTCGCACTGAACCAGCTCGCAATTGAGCTACAAACACCCAAGTTCCTTGATTGTTTTTGTCACTTAAAATAGACATTCAGGGGTCCATCATAACCAAAATTCAAATCAAAAGGAGATCTACAAAATTTATGGTGAATTTCTAAATTCACTCAGACTTTACTCTCTAAAAATTGTCCAAGCAGGTCTGATTAAATTAGCTATCTCTTGAATTACAATTATCCAATCTCATTAAAATTTCTCAATCATTACTATATACAGAAGATCAATAAACAAACTCAATTTTCACATTCTCAGAATACACATCAACTTACTGCAGGAAAATAGAAAACTAAATAAATTCTGGTTAAGGAAATATATCTCCTTACACACACAGAATTTCCAAAACAATTTTACAAATTCATAGATAAAAATATGCAACTCACATGATTTTCACTTTTCTACTTGGTTCCTTTAAAACCACAAAATTAATTCATCAAAATTATTCCTGCATACTAAAAATTCTGAAATTTCTCCAAAACATTTATCCATAACATTTCAAAGATCAGAAAAATAAAATAAAATCAAATATTTATTATTGCGTATTACATATTAGCAAGATATATTAGTGCACTAATGGCACTAAGATATGGTACTTCAGGACTAAATTTTTTTTCATCATTTTCTCGAGATCGGAAAGGATCCTTATTCACATCAAATGATCGAACAACCTTTTGACTACTCAAAGAATGTGCTTTGTCCATATAAAAACGTTGAAATACCTTTTGTATATATGTTGACTGATGAATAAAAATTCATTTTGCTAAATATTCAATTTGTAAACCGAGACAAAATTTTATTTTTCCTAAATCTTTCATTTCAAATTCCTTTTTTCAAATAGTCTACTGCTCTTGGAAGTTTTTCAGGAATTACAATAATATTCAAATCATCAACATATACAACGATTATGGCAAACTCAGATCCTGACTTATTTATAAAAACACATGGACAAATAGGATCATTTTTATAACCTCATTTTCACAAGTATTCACTAAAACGATTATATCACATATGCCCAGATTGTTTTAATCTAAACAAAAAATTTTGTAATTTAATTGAATAAATTTCTCGTTAACTCGAATTATATTTTTCTAGTATTTTAAATCTTTCAAGGATTTTCATATAAATATCATTATTAAGTGAGCCATACAGATAAGCTATGATTACATCCATTAGGTGTATATCAAGTCTTTTATGAATCGCTAGACTAATAAGATATCAAAATTTTATTGCATCTACCACAGGAGAGTATATCTCTTCATAATCGATTCCAGGTCTTTGCAAAAAAACTTGTGCAATAAGTCTTGCTTTATATCTCACAACTTCATTTTTCTCATTTCTTTTTTCGTACAAATATCTATTTGTATCATACTGGTTTCACACTTTCAGGTGTTTGGACTATTGGTCCAAAAACCTTACGTCTTTCAAGAGAACTCAGTTCTACTTGTATTGCATCTTTCAATTTTGGCCAATCAATTCTATTTCGACATTCTTGAACAGATCGTGGTTCAAGATCATCATTTTCATTCATATATATTTAATGCTACATTATATATAAAACAATAGCCCACAACCATTTCATGTCAATTTCATCTTTTTTCAGAACCAACATAATTTATCAATTTTTCTTTATTTTTATTAATTTCAAATATTTTTATTTATTCAGGAAGTGTATCTATGTTAATATCTGCATTTTCAATAAAATTATCTTTATTATTTATTCCTTTTCTCTTTCGAGGATTTTTATCCTTAGAACCAATCGGTCTTCCACGCTTCAGGCGTGCTTGAGATTCATTAATAGTAATAAGTTGTTCTTCTGGGATGTCAAAATGGATTGGAATATTGACAGCTAGTATGTGAGACTTTATTACTCGTTTGGATCAGCAAGTGCATTTGACAATTGATTTGCTAATTTTTGCAGATAAATTATTTTTTGAACTTCTTGTTCGTATTTTTTTGTTCTAGGGTCTAGATGAGACAATAATAAAGTATTCTATGTAATTATATTTTCAACCTTTTATTGTCTCCTCCTAATGTTGGAAATGTTACTTCGTCAAAATGACAATATGCGAATCGTGCAATAAATACATCTCTCGTTTTGGATCAGCAAGTGCATCTGGTAATTGATTTGCTAATTTTTGCAGATAAATTATTTGTTAAACTTCTTGTTCACATTTTTTTATTCTAGGGTCTAGATAAGACAACGATGAAGTATTCCATGTAATTATATTTTTCAACCTTTTATTGTATCCTCCTAATGCTGAAAATGTTGCTTCATCAAAATGACAATTTGTGAATCGTGCAATAAATGCATCTCTCGTTAATGGCTTAAGATATTAAATTATTGAGGGAAATTCATATCCAACATATATTCACAATCTCCTTTGAGGACCCATCTTAGTGCTTTGTGATTGAGCAATTAAAACATAAATCGCACATCCAAAAATTCTTAGATGAGAAATATTTGGCTCTTGGCCAAAAGCCAATTGCAGCGGGGAGAATTTATGATAGCTTGTAGGTCTAACTAGTATAAGTGATGCTGCATGTAAAATAGCACGTCCCCATATCGAAGTAGAGAGCTTGATTCTCATATGCATTAGTCTAGCTATTAATTGGAGGCGTTTAATAAGTGATTCTGCTAAACTATTTTGTGTATGAACATGTGCTACAGGATGTTCAACTTTTATCCCAAGTGACATATAATAATCATTAAAAATTTGAGATAAAAATTCACCAGCATTATCAAGACAAATTATCTTAATTAGATGATTTGTAAATTGTGCTCATAATCGAATTATTTGAGCAAGTAATCTTGCAAATGCTAAATTGCTTGATGATAATAAGCATATATGTGACCAACGAGTGGAAATATCTATTAAAACCATAAAGTATCAAGTATCTATTAAAACCATAAAGTATCTATATGGTCCACATGGTAGATGAATAGGTCCACATATATCACATTGAATTTGTTCTAAAAATGTAGGTGATTCTATTTTAATTTTAGCTAGAGATGACTTAATAATTAATTTACCTTGAGAACAAGCAGTACAAATGAAGAATCTTCTAGTTCTTCAATGAATGTCCATGTGAATTTTAAATAATTTTTCTTATCATTATTGAACCATGATGACCTAATTGGACATGTCATACAATAAAATATTTGGATCTATAAACTTCTGATTTATCATAAAATTTATTTCAATTATATCAATTTTTGTATAATATAAACCAAAAGAAAAAGTAGAAAATTTTTTTAATACACATTTTGAAAATTTTTTTAATACACATTTTTTACCTGAAATAATGCTTGTAATATGAATGTATTCTTGATTTTTCTCATTTACTGTCTCAATATAATATTCATTACTGCGAATATCTTTAAAACTTAATAAATTTCTACGAGATTTTAAAGAAAATAATGCATTATTTATAATAAGTTTTTTTCCTTTTGGTAATAATACATTGGCTCTTCCTGAGTCTTCAATAATTTTTATTTTACCAGTTATTGTACTAACAATTACCTCACTTATTTTTAAAGATGAAAAATATTTGATATTTTTTATAATTGTATAAGTGGTTGCACTATCCACAATATATGTATATCTTCTTCATTTATCTTGAATTCAATCAAATGTGGAGAAGTATTCATTTGTTTTTTTATTGAAAACAAAATATATTATTAGAAGTAGAAAAACGATTACATATAATTAAAAAAATAAAAACATTATATTAAAGTAAACAAACCTCACACAAAACACAATTAAATAAAATAAAACATGTATTAAAAAAAACACATAAAAAAATATCATGATATCTTTAATCAATTCTTCTTTTCAATGGGTTCAAAACAATTAGCCATATCCAAATATATTATATTAACAAGATCATCATCTTGAAAAACTGTAACACTCAGGAATTTTTGAGTCCCAACCGAGTCACTTTTGTGACACTATCTCGGAAAAGGCGGTGTTAATTACACTGCCGGCAGAATAGGTCAGCGATAAATTTCAATATTTTTTAGAATGACCTACACCTAAAATCTTATATAAATTTATGTGAATTTTTGGTAGAGAGAAAGAATTGAAAAGAGTTTGGGAATATTGAGATTTTAAAGAGTGGCAATTTTGTAAATAAGTGAAAGTTGTAAAATCACTATGTATAAGTCAACCATAAGTCTTTATCCACCATTGTTGTCTTCTTCTTTTCTTTCCTTTCATGGCCGAAAATTTCTTATAGCTAGCCCACCCATTTTTTGCTTCATTTTGCAAAGAAAAACCATAGAAAATTTATAAGTCCAACCTAATCAGCATTTTTCCATCAAAATTCAACCAAGAAATTAAAGGAATTTTTGTGTTCTTTGGAAAAAAATTTTCAGTCACTATTCATCAAATTAGTAAGTTGTAGTTTTCTTTTTAATTTATGGTTTAATTAGTTGAATTAGATGTTAGTTAAGATAGTTAGTGAAGTAAATTGCATCATTTAAGCTAATTAGTAAAGATTTCTCTTTTGGAAACCCTAATTAATTTATGTCAATTTCCATATTTTGAATTAGTATTAGTTAATATTAATTTTAGTTAGAATATAGTTAATTGCATCCATTAGATGCTAAATATGTGATTATTTTGTTGTAGAAAATTATTTGGAGGAAGATTGTGATTTTTGCCTATTATAGTGTATTGGAGATTTTGGTGGAACTTTTGCAAATTTGGAGCATTAGGTGAGTTTTCTATATACCAATTTACATGCATAAACCATTAGAATAAGTTTTGAAAATTTACCTTGTGAATTGATGTTTAGCCGGATGGCCTTTTGAAGTTTTACCCTAATTTTTTCTTTGTTTTTCCTATCATTTTTCCAAGTTATTTTGATTCATTTGATGTTATTAATTGTAGGAATTCACAACCCTACTTGATTGTTGATATTGTGAGCTTGCTATTGTTCACTTGGACCTTGGTAATATTGCACCCAAATGCAACCAAACTTATGCACACTAAATGCTCGATAAAAGTCCCAATAGAATTTGCATATTTATATGGTTTGCTTACCTTGGCATTCCATTGTCGTTAGCGACATTGGCTAGCCAATGGCATTGGTGACAATGGTAGTTGTTAAATTTCTTTGTATCTTATTTCATTATTGGTTAATGAGTTCATTGTTAAACCTATTATCTTTATCATGCCGATAAACAGTTAATTTATTATAACTATTGATTACAGACTAATTTTGATTTATATTATAAATTTATTGATACTTGAATTATGGAAATGGATACATTGATGATCTCTACTATATTTGTTACCTTATGTGTATGAATTTGACAAAATTACTATACTGATGGGGTAGTAGGGGGGAAAACCATCAGCTCTGTATACAGTGACCTACTAGACATGGCTAATTGTCCAGGACACTAGCTAGGAAGGGACTTGTCTCAGCCATAAGGCCTGGCCCACCTTATGTACACAGTGGATCTCGACTATAGTTACAGACCTTTTATATCTGTCTTTTGCACATACGGACCTACATTTGATTCTTGATGGAACCCGGTTATATTGATTGTTATCTTATTGGTACTGTTTTCTTTCTATTCACCAGAAATAATTCTTTGTGAGCATTGGTTTGCATAACCTCGGTCCTTGATTATTAAATTTTGTATTACCTAAACCTATCACCTTTCTGCATGTAATTTGGTATATAGTGAGTTCACTGAGAATTTTATACTTACCCAATTTGTGGTTTAATATTTTCAGGTCCTAAGCAGTAGTGTGGTTCCAGTCTCTTCTTGGAGGAATTGCTGTTTATTTTTTGGTTATGTATATATATGATACTTATGCATTTTGGTTTTAATTTAGTATGCTCCATGATCTGTATCAATATATGGTTTGTAGATATTTATAGTAATGAAAAAATAATAAAATGCTATTTTGGACTTGTTAATATGGATATTTATTTTGATTAAGTTGAATTTGAAAATGGGATAATATGAATGATATAATGTTATGATTTGAGATTGTAAATATAGGTGAATGTTAAATATGATTATTGCATGATAGTATTCTGATATTACAGGGGTTTTATGGGTATTGGTTGTCATTGATTGTACCCACATCCTAGGATAGTCACACCCATTTTCCGGGTCGTGACAAAAACACAATTCATCTCTATATTCTTTCTTTTATTCTTCAATAATACTTGACAAAGTTCAAAAAGATGTTTGGATGTACGACAAGTACGTGACCAATGTCCACCCATACCACATGATAATATTTACTTTTCATATTTTTTGAATAAGACTTATTTTGTCCACTTTTTTCTTTTGTTATGTTTTGCTCCATTATTATCCCACTTCTAGTGGTAATATGTACTTTTAAAATAAAAATTATTTTTATAACTACTACCATAATAACTATTTTGACCACGACCATTATTACGATCACACCCACGCCCTCTGCCTCGTATATGTTCATTATTATTATTATTATTATATATCATAATATTTATTTTAGGGAATGAAGTAGAATCAGTAGGGCGTGTCTCATGATTTTTCATTAGTAACTCATTATTTTGCTCAGCCACAAAAATATATGAAATTAATTCAGAATATTTTTGAAAACCTTTTTCTTGATATTGTTGCTGCAGGAGCACATTTGAAATATGAAAAGTAGAGAAAGTTTTCTCTAGCATATCATCATCATTAATTTTTTTTCCACACAATTTTAATTGAGAACTAATTTGAAATATTGCAAAATTATATTCACTCACAGTTCTTAAATCTTGTAGTCATAAATGCATCCACTCATATCGAGCTTTTGGAAGAATAACTGTTTTTTGGTAATCATATATTTCTTTCAAATTTTTCCAAATAACAAATGGATCTTTTACAATAAGATATTCAGTTTTTAACCCTTCATCAAGATGGTGACAAAACAAAATCATTGCCTTTGCATGATTTTGTATTGAAGCATCATTATTTTCTTTGATTGTATCTCCAAGACCCATAGCATTTAAATGAATTTCAACATCTAATATTCATGATAGATAATTTTTTTTCCGTAATGTCAAGTGCCACAAACTCAAGTTTTGTGAGATTTGACATGATAAATCTATTATATAAATAATAATTATATTAGAGATGCAATATACAAATAAATAAAATATTAATACACAAAATAACATTTCAATCATAGATAACTTTTATTCATTCGTGTGCAATTATAACACATATAAGTTATTGTATTTAATATATTGTATTATAAATATAGATTATAGACATGTGAATTAAATTGCTCTATTTAACAAAAGTAAAAGATAATAATACAATATATTAAACCATACTAACAAAAGTAAAAGATAATAATACAATATATTAAACCATACTACTATTATTCTTAAAAAAAATAAAAAGAAAAAACACGTTATTGTTATTGATCAAACAAATAACACATACCGATAAAACAAAATAATATGAATAAATAAAATAATAAAATAAATCACGTGGACCAAAGAAAATTGCAAATATTCAATAAAATTATTACAAAATAAAATATAAATATATGAAGGTGGTGCATATATCTTTTGTATAAAAAACAAGATGGTTTATCAAAAGAACAATTATTATACATAAGTATTAAAAATATAAATAAATAAAGTAAAATATATGTCATATCCTTTTAAGTGCTTAGCATTTTATGTATTATTTCACAATGCCTATACTTCATGATCATTTTCAATAAATCATATAGATTTGATTAAAATATAGAAAAACCTTAATTCTAATAGTAAATATGAGTATGAAAGTAAATAATGTAAACAAAAGTAAATCATATATAATTTATTAAGATGGTGACATAAATAAATAAAAGATGTTAGATTAAAATATTAAGAATATAAGAACTTACATGAAAAAAAATCGTGTAGATAACGTGTTCTAAAAAATAAACAAAATAAAAATAAGAATAAAAACAAAAACAATAATAAAAATATAAAAGAAAGAATTTTATATTATTTTTTTAGTGTGTCAAAGTAATAGTAACTCCTATTTATAGGGTTTATTTATATTATAAGTTATAAAATATAAATTCATCATAAATTACAATATAAATTTATCATAAATTAGAACTTATAAATGACATATAAAGCTAAATATAATATATTAAATAACTATAACAAATAATGAGGTAATGAGATAATTAAAAAGATATTTATATTATATATATTTATAATATTAATAGTTTAATAAGGAAAATAAGCAGTTGGAGAGAAAAATAAGCACACAATATAATATTAAAAGTTGTAACACATTAAAGTTGATTGTAATTAACACTTTAATGTTTGTTACTTTAAAAATTATATTTTTAGTTTTTAAATTATTTTAAATAAAAAATATAAAATTTTGAAAAATTAAAGTATATTATATTTTAAAATTTTGAAAATAAAAATATTATATAAATTAAAATGTAAGAATCTGTAATATAATAAAAAAATTATTTTAATTGTTGATTAACAAATTTCATGAACTAAAAATACTAATTTTAAAACAACGAGATTAAAGTATTAACCATTTTAAATTTAAAGAATGTTAAAGTAATTTAATCTAAATTTAATTTAACGAGTCCAACTAGTTTGAGATTAAGATTTAGTGGTTATAGAACTGATTTAGCCATTTGACTAGCAGTATAATGACTTGCACAATGCAAGTGTAATAATAATTTCTATTTGAGAATAGATTAACAACTTAGAATTTAGTAGATTTTCAATCAATTCATTGGACCCCTCCTAGAGGCAAGTTCCAACTCTTTCGTGACACAATTACTTACTGTTATTACTATTTATTTATTTATTTATTTTATAAAAACTTTCGTGACACGATTACTTGCTGTTATTATATTTATTATTTGAAGGATTATTATAAGATATTTATATTTTATTATATTATATTAAAAAAAATTATACTTTTAAAATTATATTTATAAAATTAAAATTTAATAATATTTTATTAAAAATTTATTAAATTAATATAAAAAATTTATAATACTTATTATTTTCAATATAATTTTCACTCAAATAACTTCCTGTTACACCAAAATTTTTATTTTTATCACTGTCACACTGTCACCATTGTCAATACCATCACCACCACCACCGTTCACCCACCATCGCCGCTGCCATCCTTTCCGGTAGACAGAGAAAATCAAATCTAATTTTCTAACGTAACCCAATTCATTTTTTACATCAATTTCTCATTTGAGGTACTAATATAAACCCAGAAAAAACTCATGCATGAGAGTTTCCGATCCTAGGTGACATTTTCATTCAAACGAACAACAATTCTTTTTTCAAAACCATAACCAAAATACCAGAACAAAGACCAATTCTTTTTTCCTTTTATCAGTTCAAGCAACACTAGAACAAAAAACTGCCTTAAACCAAAACCAAAGAAAGAACAAATATGCATCTCGTCAGATGGTGAATCGAACAATGAGAACCATCCGAACTATGAAACTACACCAACAAAACTACTCGTGGAGCCGTTGAATGCATCACTAGGGGAGGAACTAAGCGCAATTAGGAAGAAACTACAGAGACTGAGACTAGACAGAGAAAGAACAAAGAAAATGTTGAGTGAGGGGGAGAGGATATTGGATTTGCTTATGAAAGCTCTGGAGCAGAGAGGGGATATTAAAAAATGGCTCGAAATTGAGGTTGATATACTCTGCAGTTTGAAGGAACTCCTTCTCAATAGCCGCTTTGTTTCCAAGTTGCAACAATGCAGTTTTTACCAAAAATTATCACCTTAAACAATATAAAAGTTTCAAAGATCGATTCTTTTTGTAAAAAGGGCAAAGGGGTACATGAGCAATTGGTTACCTGGTAAATATCGAGGAGTCAAGTGAAGGATTTTTGAAAGAGCTTCTCTTCTTCTTGTTGTTTTTGGCATAAGAGAAGTGAAGCTCTGGTTGATTTATTATTGTGTTTTATAAATCGATTTAGTCTAAACATGTTTCTGATTTGAATTTTTTATTTCGAGAGTTGAATCTTTGGTATGTTCAATCAGAGCAGAGCACAAGAGGGTGGAAGGGACAACAGTTGCATTTTGGGAGAATACCACGATTTTTGGGAGAAGCAATGACTGCTATTGCTGGTGGTGCTGGGGAGGCGGGGGATGATCTTTCTAGGTAAGGTGGAGGGTTTGTGGATGGAGCGGTGGGTGTGGTGGTTGTTATGATTGTCGGGTGTGACCGGAGCCATGGCAGAGGAAAAACACCGATCTGGTAAGTGCGGGTGCGAGGTGAGTGAGATGGTTCGAGCATGAGCACCGCCATAACCAACAGCAGAACAATGAGATCGACGTCTTCCTCTGTCGTCAGCATAATAGAAAGTCATCCCCAACAACAATCACCACACACCTTAGTATTGCGGCTTAATCGGAGGAAGAAGAAGGTTATCTGGAAAGAAGGCACCGTAAACAACAAGTTTTTGCAGAAGAAAAGCTCTAAAAACTGTTGCATCTTCCATAACAACAAATCCGTCGGTGCTTGTTCTTCTCAAAACAACGATGACAATTTAAATTCAACGGTTGATTGATGTTTATTTGTTGTGGATTTAGGAAAATTTTCTTAAATTTTAGAGTTTTGATTGAGTTGGTTATAGGGAAAAGAGGATGTTGGGTATTTTGAATATTAAAATAAATATTTAATTAAAATTTGATTTTTTAGAGTTTGAATCACGAAAAAAATAATATGGAAAATTTTTATAATTTAACAAAATTAAAATATATAAATTTTTTAATATAATTTTAAAAATAAATAAATTTTTTAATATAATATGATAAAATATATGTATATTATAGTAATTATCCATTTATTATTTTGTAATAATGAGACAAGAAAACTTTTCAAGAAGTTATTCATATTTGTGTTATTCATGTTTAATTTCAGAGCAGTGATATAGCGCATTACTCTTATCTAAACACGTTTAACTTTGAAATTATGATGGAATTCAGTGCTTTAATGAATGTATCATCAGATCTTATTATTATTTTATATTGAAATAGATAAGTGTTTTGAGAATTTTGTTTGCGTGTAGCCTTTCAAATTGATTGAAAAGTCAAAGTTTTGACTCCATGAAAAGCAATACTTTTGTTTATAATTCTTGTAATTCTTCATTTCTCATGATTTAATTTAATAATAATTTTTGTTTTCAAAAAATATTTATATTTTAATAATTCAATATCATATCTTTCCCGGTTTAAACAGAAAAGCCCCAAAAAGTCGCGTTTTGAAACTAAAACAAAAAGGAGAGAAAAATGGGAGCAGAGCAAAAGATCTGGGAAGTTATGGAGGTCGCAAAAGACAACTGTAGCTCAGATATTATTCAATATTCTCAATTCACTGTTGATACCTCTCTTTCACTTCCTCTGATGGCTCCTCGACTCATGTTCGAATCGTTCTTCTCTTTTCTTCAATATTTCGCGTTGCATTTCTATGTTGATTAATTATCATAGGCGTGGCGTTAATTGTTAATTGTGGTTTTAACAGAGAGTTGTGTAAAGATCTGTTCAAGAAATGCTCAAATTTGGATGATTCTCGTTTCTCCGTTGACACGGTTTCCGGTGGCATAACAAATCTATGTCAGCATTTTACTTATTTTAGCTATGTATCAGATTTTTTTTTTGGTTGTTGTCTTTAAATTGAGTTTGTTGTTTGATGATGATGCAGTGCTCAAGTTATCTGTGAAGGAAGAAAATGGCAATGAAGTGTCTGTAACTGTCAGATTATATGGGCCTAACACTGATTATGTTATCAATCGGGAGCGGGAGCTGCAGGTCATTATTTTCTAATTATGCATTGAATGTTTTTGTTTGCTATGTATTTAACTGAATGATTGGATAATAAGGATATTTGGCATCAATTGTAGTGTTGAAATCTAATGAGTTTAATAATGAGACTGGTTCAGTGCTATTGTAGTCTTCTCCAGGCTGAAAAATCTCGAATTCGAGTTATCAGAGTCAAATTTACCTATATATATATTTAATGAAGTTAGTAAAAAAAAAAAAAATCTTTTACTCACGATTCAGTAAAATTTCCTAGAACACAATTTGAATCCACTATAGTATAGAAATCATTCGGTTGGCTTGCTTTGTCTCCTTTAGTCCCTTGGAGCAATTTCATAGTGAATTAGCGATCAAATAAATCAATAGGTTTGTGTTTCTAATATCACATTTCCACACAGGAATACACATATATGCTTGTGAGGTAACTGCGTAACTGGGATTAGATAGAAACTATGCTACTTCAAGAAACTTTAAAACAATGCTAAGTTTAGCGTTTCTTATGGCAACTTCTTTTGATGCATTAAAGGTCTCTCAATTTGGTATTAACTATTGAGCTACTATTGTTTCATCTGATTTATATTACTGTTTTATTGCACTATTTATCATTTTGTAGTTTCTTATCACATGTTATATTCAGGCTATCAAATACCTCTCAGCTGCAGGATTTGGTGCTAAGTTGCTTGGAGTTTTTGGAAATGGAATGGTACAGTCTTTTATCAATGCACGAACACTAACTCGAGCGGGTAAGCATGGGAGAGTTGTATAGGATGGTACAGTCAATAGAATAGATCTTTTGAGAATGAACCATTGATTATACCAAATCTTCTGGGGATATTAAATATTGTATGCAGTTGAATTGATCACATATGCTGCTGATTTGATCACCAAAGTTGCTGGTGCTAGAATAGTCAAATTTCAAGGGTTGAATAAGCATAGACTACAATATTTATACCCTTGCATCAAGAAAGGATGCTCATGCTCTCAACCAAATTGCTATTTTCACAATTTTTTTGTTTGCTCTTGCTATGATTTTGATATGCCTTCTAAAAACTTTTGAATCCGCTCCAACCCAAAGTTTTAAATTGCTTCATCTACTTTTGTATTTTAGCTCATGGTTTAAGACTCTAGTTTTGTGGAATGCAATTACATGCCTTCTCTTTTCCCTCCAGTTAGAAAGTTCCCTCTAATATACAGTTATGCTGGAGTTTGTTTAAAAAGATACTATACTAATGCTTTCAACAATTTTTATTTTTTTTTAAAACAAAAGCACTATTATCGGATATGTTATTTTAAGGTAGTTATAGGTTTCAATAGGTTTCAATCAGTAAATACTATATGGCTTTGAAAATTTAGAATGCATTTTTGTACATGCACACAAATTTTGAATCCAAGTCTTAGATCTTGCTGAAACTACAAAAATTTAGTTAAAAGTTTGAACTAGTTTTGTTGGAAATCTTGAAAAAAATTGAAAATAAAGTTCCGATAGGTTGACATTGTGATGCGAGCCCAATCGACTTGTTTTAAGACCTAACAACTTTATGCATGAAAGACAACTCCTTGAAAAGTCAAATTAGATTTGAACAAGAACCGCAACCTGTTGACGAATTTGTGTCAAGAATTTTGGTATAAATTATAGATGAACTTGTGTCAAGAAGAGAATTATTTTACAAGTCTTTATTTCACAAATAACTGAAGTTGTGTTCTGAACTACATGAGTTAGCCAAGTATTTATAGAGATATAGTTATATGAAAAATTATAATTTAAGATTTATAGATAAGGGTAAGTTTTTTAAATAAAAATAAAAACTTCATAAATAAGGATAATTATTTTATCCCTTCTTTAACTTTCTAAATAAAAATAAACTTCCTAGATTAAAAAAAAAATCTTTAAATTTGTTTTGAACTTTAAGTTAATACAAAACATGCCCATTAGTCATTAATACACTTAATTTTAATATAATTAGTCAACCCATAAATATATTATACTAAAAATAATTTAAATAAAGATAATTTTGCCCAAATGAAAATCCACTTATTATGCACATGTCCAACAACCCAAATAGACGATTCCTAAGCCAAATAGACCCTTATTGTGCTCATTTAAATGTCTTCAATAATTTTTGTTAAATGCTTGACTTTGATAAGATTAATTAAAATTTGATGTGCACAGGATCTACTCAAAATCATATCATTATCTCTTTCTTGAGAAGATTCATCCTCAAATCATGAGTCACGGTAGAAGATTCATCCTTGAATCATGAGCCATGATATCGTTGAAGCATGAAACTTCCCTTATAAGTGTCATTTTTCCCTTGTTGTAAAAAACTCGTTTTCTAACTTTGAAGAGTCGAAGTATTAAGAATAATATACAAATTTGCCAACTTCTCTCTTTGATAACTTATAGCAAATGAAATGTTTGTGGAATCTGAAAACCTTTTATAGAAATATCAAAGATATCATGAGCCAAAATAAAATTCATTATAGAAATATTCAAAAATTCAAGATTATTTTTGTTTTCATGGAGAACTAAGTCATTCTCTTTTGCTTCTTCATCTTATTGCATTTTTAAATGAATTACATCTTTTTCTTCTTCCTGGATTTCTTGATGAGTTTCAAATGCTGAAATTTCTTCATGAATGACAACTTTTATTAACGGTGCTTCGTTTTCTTCTTCAATTTTTCCATCAATCCAATCAGTTTCATAATTGAATTCGATGAGTTAGATTATTACGTGTTAAACCTTATCATTCTCAATTTCATCTACAGGTTGCTCTATTAATGATTTTGATACAACTTTCTCTTCATTTTTTCTCCTTTGACGTTTAACTCTTCGCTCAGCTTTCCACCTATTAAGGTATAATTAACCTTACATGAATTAAATACAAGATGTTAAATGATGTTATATATAATTGGATCTTCTAACTTCAATAGCTAATTTTTGATGTTGATACTACTAAAACTATATAAGCTCCAACATTTATAACATGGTATTAAAACGGGAAAATGATTCGGACATCTACTTCTATTCAATCATAATTCTAACTGGGATTTAAATTTTCGGGTTTGGTTTCCGTGTTAGAATTTCAATTTCGCCTCATGGTAGGTTTATCCTTTGACATTTAGCTCTTCGGTCAGCTTTCCACCTGTTAAGGTATAATTAATCACACATAGATTAAATATAAGATATTGAATGGACTTATATATAATTGGGTCATCTAATCTCAATAGCTAGGTTTTGAGATTGACACTATCAAGACTATATAAGATTCCAACATTTGTAACATGGTATTAGAGCAGGAAAATGATCTATACATCTATCCCTGTTCAATTATAATTCGAACTAGGATTTCAATTTCCGGGTTTGGTTTGATTTCAATTCTTGCCCTATGGTGAATTTCTTTCAATTATTTCTTCGTCCGTGTTGGGTTTTCAATTTCACCCCGTGCTAGGTTTCTTTTAGTTGTCTTTCGTCCATGTTGGACTTTCAATTGTATCAACCAAATTTCTATCATAAATTTGTAAGTATCAATTCAGCTTAATAAAAAAATATCTTGGTCCAGTTGTCACTTGAGAGAGAGTGTTAAAGTAAAATTAATTTCATATGGATTAAATACAAAATGTTGAATGGTCTTATATATAATTAGATCCTCTAACATCAATAACTAACTTTTGAGATTGACACTCTCAAAACTATATAAGCTCTCAACATTAGTAACACTATCTCTCATGCTATTCGTTAATTTCCTTAAAAACACTCTTATAATATTCCTTGAATAGGTTCTCTTTAGATCTCATGGCTTGCCTTGGTGCATTTGGAGCATTTTGATTTTCTCCTGTCGTGACTAAACCTTCTAGCTTCTCCATTTGATCTATGATCTCCCCAAATTGTAAGTTCATGGTTTGGAATTGCTTTTTAATCGTTTCCAATTTAAATGCAATGTTTATTTCTAGAGTGTTATTAGTTTTTTTATTAATTGTGATAATCCAAATCAAAATTATCAATTTATAAGCTTTCAACTTCCAACTAGTAATGAAAATTATTGACACAAATAAAATAGAATATTTGAAAACAAAATTACTAAAAAAAAAGTACTAGGGAAAACGAAAGGAATGATAATTAACAAACGAAACGAAGCCACGAATAAATGGAATTAGACAAATTAGGACAAAATTAATATATGAAGATTAACAAAAATTGAAAAGAATAAAATATTTAAAGATAATAAGACACATGTAGTTGATTAACAATGAAACAAAAAGATACGGAAACAAAAAAAAAAGTTTAAGCAGAATGAATCAAGAACAATTTTTTTTTGGAATTTCAAATTTTATTTTAAGTCAAGAACAAATAAATTTATGACTTAAATAAGCAAGATAACACAAAATGGAAAGGAACGAAAAGAAACAGAAATAAGAAAACGCGATAATAATATAAAATAAAGATAGACAAACCTTATTGAGCCCAAACTTTGATACCAAAATGATGCGAACCCCAAGACCCAATAACTTTCACATGCAAGACGACTCCTTGGAAAGAAATCAGATTTGAACAAGAACTGCGACTCGTTGATGAATTTGTGTCAAGAACCTTGGTGTAAATTGTAGAACGCCATAAAGGGTAAATAAATATTTCACAAGTCTTTTGATAAGTTTAAACGATTATTAGCAAAAATCAAAATTGAGAAAAGTATCTCACAAGTCTTTTGATAAGTTTAAACGATTTTTAACAAGAATTAAAATTGAGAGAAGTATCTCACAAGTTTTTATTTCGCAAATAACTAAAGTTATGTTCTTAAATACATGAGTTAGTTAAATATTTATTAAAATTTAACTATATGAAAAATCATAATTTAAACTTATTAGATAAGGATAAGCTTCCTATATAAAAATAAAATCTTCCTCGATGAGGATAACCATCTTATCATTTTTTTAACTTTCTAGATAAGAATAAGTTTCCTAGATAAAAAAAAAAAACTTAAATTCGTTTTAATCTGTAAACTAATACAAAATAGGCTCAAAACTCATTAAAATGTTTAATTTTAATATAATTAGACAGACCATAAATATATTATATTAAAAGTAATTTAAATAAAGATAATTTAGTCTAAATAAATGTCCACTTTTCGTGCACATGTCAAATAACCCGAATAGATGATTCTCAAGACAAATAGCCCCTTATTTGCTCATTTAAATGTTTTCAATAATTTTTGTTGAATGCTTGACTTGGATAAAATTGATCAAAACTTGATTTGCGTAGGACCCTACTTGGGATCATATCACTTTGTGATATTGCATTCACCTTAAAATTCTTGGTGCAATATCTGTTGTTTCCGCTAGAAGTTCCTTTCTATGCACTGTTTGTTGAATTGAGAGGGTTTGTGAAGGTTCACTCTGGTTTGAACTCCTTTTATTTGCACTAGAAATTCCTGATTTATGTTGTTCCTTCCTTTGCAATGTGATTTGAACCCCCCTCCAGGCTCTCTCTCTCTTTTTCATCCCCTTATCTTAAAATTGGCTGTTCTTTTGTGCTAGATATGAGGAAGCCAAAGCTTGCTGCTGAAATTGCCAAGCAACTACATAAATTCCATAAAGTGGAAATTCCAGGTTCTAAAGAACCTCAGTTATGGAATGACATCTTGAAGTTCTATGAAAATGGTGAGTTTTCTGAGTTGTCTAACTTGCTATGGTGTTTCATATGCATTTTGCACAATTCATCTGGAATTAATTTGTTCACATGGTTTTTCAACTTTGAGCAGTTTGGCTACTGCATATCCTTCAGTATTACTAATTTCTCCTGTGCTGAGTCACTATACTTTGTTGCAGCATGTATTCTTCAATTTGATGATATTGAGAAACAAAATAAATATGAGACAATTTCGTTTACGGAAGTTTATAATGAAGTTGTTGAAATCAAGGTAATCTCCCCCCCAATAAGGTTTCTTGCCTGTAGTTGTTGTCTTGTCCTTCTTTTATGAAGGCTTGAGGGTTAGAGGCTAGCCTTTTGTCCTCTAGCTGACA
This sequence comes from Aleurites moluccanus, assembly GCA_948193065.1. Lineage (NCBI taxonomy): Eukaryota > Viridiplantae > Streptophyta > Magnoliopsida > Malpighiales > Euphorbiaceae > Aleurites > Aleurites moluccanus. The sequence goes on from CANXYC010982982.1 coordinate 19,778, forward strand.
TGAAACCACTTGTACATTAGGTGGTTCAATAGATTCACATATTTTTCTTGTTAATCACAAGGCCGTTGCCTTTTGAGCTATTCAAATCATTAGTGCAAATGATAATCATTTGTTGGAAAATTAAGCATCAAACATACAATGCACGATTTCACAATGTAAATAAAGTAGTATGTCTTTGATAATTGCATAAGATATTTGCTTGATGATTTCCCTGACCTTGTTCATGATTTGACGAACCTGAACATATGAGATCAAGTTGAAAAAAGACCCAAATTTCAGACACATTGGATTCTTTCTCACTTTCTGCTAATTTAGATGATTCACCTCAAAATGCTAGATGCTGTCAATGGAACCTGACATTTTATATAGATGGTTCACTTTCAATTTTTATAGATGGTACCTTACAAAATGCTAGATGCTATTGAGTGTGAGGCAGAAAGCATGAAGTTTGTTTAGACTCAGTTTTTGTTTAGACTCACAGTTTGGAGCTCCTTGGGCTTCAGCATTTCTTTTTTTATTAGGTGGTGATTATTATAAATGGATGCAGTATAATGTTTGCGTTGCATTCATAGTGGATGAAGGTTTAGACTTATTTTGAACTTGTGCAAATTTTTTCTTTTATTTCCATTTTTTTGTGCTGATTTCTTGGTGAAGTATTTGTAAGGTTTGAAGAGCTTCCTTCCTATTTATGGTGGTATTCTTCCTGATAATTGAACAGGAATTGACTGGCCATCTTAATGCTCCTGTGGTTTTTGCTCACAATGACTTACTTTCTGGGAATCTAATGCTTAACGAAGATGAAGGTGTGTAAAGTCCCTGATTCAAAATACATTTTTCCCCTCTTCATTTAACACCCTTTCTTTTTCATTCTTGTATAATCACATTTGTCTTGTTCAAGTAGTCTTCTCTTCTATTATTTAGGCTCTCTTGCAAATATATATTGTTTCTGTTTCTTTGAGCTTTTCTTTTCTTATGTATGCAAAAATAAACTGAAAAGTATAAGTTATACAGAACAAGGAGCTAATGATGGTGGTGTATCTGGTTGTGTGAGCTTGTTAGCAAGTGGTGGGGCATTAAAGTGGTTGGTTATAATAGGCCTATCAAAAAAAAAATCTGGTACTGGTATACATGTAGATGTCACCCATCATCATGGATTTACGTAACGGCCGTTATGTGACTAAAAATAAGGGTGGTGTTACCCTTTTTAATGGGCAAAAAAAAATTTGTTTGAATAACGGCCATTATGTAACGGTAATAGCCGTTAAGACTGTTACGTAACGGTGTAACAGATTTGAATTTTCTTTTCTTTCATTTTCTTATCCTTTTTTATCCTTTTTTTTCTTTCCTTTTTCTTTCTTTTCTTTCGGTAAATTGTATACATGTTTAGTCTTTATTTATAGAGTATTATGATTATTAATTCTTAGATTTAGTGATTTTTATCAAAAATTTTCATTTGTAATTTTTTGCTGGAAAATTGCCTAGCGGTTGGCCGTTAATATTACGTTATGGCCATGATGATCCCATTACCGTTATACATGACTACGACTGCGAAACTGACTGCAACCGCGATTTAAATTTATGCCCGTCATGGATCTTTTAAACAGTAGGGTATTGATGCAAGACAATGTCAATTGATTTTCAGTTGCCATATCTGTATAAGCTACATCAAGTATAGTTAGGTATGACAGATAAATAAGAATATGTTAAGAGATCACAATGCAGACGTTGCCTGGGTTGTTGGCTAATCTTTGCTAATAATCTGATTTGTGATGAATGCATATTTTTCTGTCGGATATCTTTGGTCAACCAATGACGTGGAATTCTCTTGAACATAAGAATTTCTTGTGATAGCTGAGGGGGTACTTTGATTTTTCTGTTGCTTAAGCGCAATGTTATCAGATGCTTTAGGTGCTCTCTGCCATAATTAAAAAACACAAAATGTCTAAAAGGCTGACCCAGGAGACAATGAAGTTGGTGTGGGGCTTGGTTCCTGAAAAGGTGCCAACATGCACGAATTAAATAATATATTATTAACAATTTCTTTAGTGTATTGCTGATACGTTTCCTCAATCTCCTATTTTTATCTATTCATTTATCTCATGGACATGCAGATAAACTCTACTTCATTGATTTTGAGTACGGATCATATAGTTACAGAGGTTTTGACATTGGAAATCACTTCAATGAATATGCGGGTTATGATTGTGACTACAGCTTGTATGTCTTCAACTTTTTTCTTCTATTTGCTTTCTCCACTTTAAATTTCATTTTGTTGATTGTTAAACTTTGTTCATGTAGATACCCGAGTAAGGATGAACAATATCATTTCTTCAGGCATTATTTACAACCTGACAAACCACATGAGGTATGTTTGTGGCTTCAAAATTTTATCTTCGTGGGTTTGTGAATGAATACATTCTAGATGGATGATATTGTCCTACTTGTGAGTGATTCTGATGTACTGTATATCTTGTAAATTAACATAGAAGAAGACTGTTGCTTTTGGCTATTAACAGAGAAAGATAACTGCGACGGGACTTTGAAGTGGTTTGGATTTTGAATACTTCTTGTTCGTTGCTGCATAATAAAAAAGGGGGAAAAAGGGAGGAAGAAGATAGGGTAGAAATTTTATTTACGGAAATGTTTAGATATGTTGTGCAAGTTCATTTATTTGCACTACATCATACATCACTGTAATTACACTTGGATTTAGTTTTATCATCCTTGGAATTTGAGGTTCATTACTTGTACCATTTGATGATTAATCTAGTTCCCTCTGATGGTCTTACTAGAAATTTCTTCTTACGAGCAAGACTTTCCTTTTTGACACTTTACAAATTGATAGTGTTTGCCTTTGCTGCATCAATTAGATTTAGCAAATGTGTTACTTTAGGAAGTTAATTTTAGTTGGTTCTAGATGTGTACTCGTAGCTTCTATCATGCACTTGGAGATTTCATTGGCAGGCATCAGGATAGAGGAGTTTTGTTGCTAAGGTCTTGTTAGAACTCTTGCTTTGATTTTTATGGATTTGGATAGAAAATAAATAGCTAGAGTTGCGTGTTTTTTCTCTTGTCAACAACAGGTATCTGAAAAGGACCTTGAAGCTCTATACATAGAGACAAATACTTTCATGTTGGCTTCACACTTATTTTGGGCCTTGTGGGCACTAATCCAGGTAAGTGACATCCTACTTCTGATCTTCTCTACAACTACAGGTCAAGTCCACTAAACTTACAATTTGATCATCAATTTATTTTTTTATATTAACAGGCAAAGATGTCTCCAATTGATTTTGATTATCTTGGCTATTTCTTCTTGCGATATGATGAATACAAAAAGCAGAAGGAAAAGAGTTGTTCAGGATGCAAGAGTGGATAGTTTCTGGTCAGTTTCACACAATACCAGCAAGTTTCTGTATTTTTATTGATCTGTAGTGAAATCTTGTGTAGTCAAGTTTAGACTTTAGACATCATTGTAAAATATTCCTTTGTAGCCAAAATTTGAAAGAAAATTGATTATAAGAATGCACAAATAATAAGTTATCAGCACATTGATTCCATTTGTTGTAATTCTTAGACTTGGGATGTATTTCATTGATACATAATTTCATTGCCCCTCAGCTTAAAATTCTAGCTTCAACTTTTTTTTCCCTTTAAATTTCATTTTAGGAACTATATTATATAATTATGGTAAGTGTGAATAAAATGATTATTTAATGGGTTCTCCTAATCATTAATCTTAGTGCTTAGATGAGATGAAAATTGAAAATTTTATATATTTATATTTATTTGGAATTATTGTGATTGTAATTAAATATAATTTTTTTTTTAAACTGAATGGAGTATAATTTCTTAATTGGTGCTAAAGACCCATGTTAGAAAAATCCAAAAAAGAAAAAAGAATAAAAATCCAAAAAAACAAAAATAGGACAAAGAAAATTAAGATTCCGATGTGCAAATGGCAGAGCAATGTAACATAATGTGCAAATGGCAGAGCAATGTAACATAATCCATGAAGCATGGCCATGTTTGCATTGCAACACTGTCGTTTCTGACTTCTCGTATCATTCACAGGTTAATATTCATTATTTAAGAACCACCAGAACTGCACGTGTTGCACACATGCCTAGAAACAACCAAAATGCTATTTTTTATTTATTTTAGGTATTTCTTTTATTCAAATTATACAGTGGCAACCCAAACTTTTAAAACATTGATTTAGTACTTCAATTTCTATTTTTATTTTAATTAACACTTAATAATGCCTATATAAAAATACAAGTAAAAATGATAAAAACTTAATATTATATAAAAATGAAATTATCATTTGTGATGAAAAAACAACCAAAACTCTAATTTATCACTCAATCGCTTAGAATGGAAGATGAATTAATACCCATATTTTTCACATCCAATTTTATTTGCAAAAAAAAGTGTTAAATAGATATGAAATTAGATACTGAGCTGCTCAATAAATTTCTATACAAGTTCAGTGTCTTTTTTGATAAAAATTCATGGGTGAAATTATGTTTTTGGTCAATAATCTTGATGCATCATCAAGCAAATATCGGTTAAATTTGATGAAAACTTAGCATAGGAATTGCTATAATGATACATGGCAAACTGTAGAGTAACAAGATTTACTATGGCCAGCAGTATTTCTAGCATTCTTTGCTTTTCAGTGCAAAACCTTGCAAAGGCTAAATCATATCAGGCTCATTTCAAATTAACAATGAACTGTTTAACATTTACTAGCACTATAACATTGAAAATCATAAAAACCAAAAGTTGGATGTATGGATAAAGACCAATAACCAACTGACCTGCTTTTGTTTCATACATGCTGAGCTTGATCGACAGCCACAATTACAGCTATATGGTGACACAGAAGACCAAGTCAGTTGGATAATTTGCTCTTCAATTTTTAACATGTAACTACTGTGTATCTTACATATATTTGTAACACTAAATTCTAGCAAAACAAACATTCTTACCCATATAGCACTCCTGATATAAGGATTCTTTGACAAGAGCCAACTCAAATGGATTTGACAGTGCCACTTTTGTTAACCAGATGAGCTTCTGATATTGTTCTTTCATGAATGTGACGGCCAACATACCAAGAGATATTAGAAGCCAAAGAAGCATCCACTGGTTTCTATGTAATTTTATGTTCTTTATGCTTGAAGAACCTGGCAGTGAACAATATGACTTTTCAGTCGGTTCCTGCCTGCTAGGCTTGACCAGAGATTTGTGACCAAAGTCTTGAACTGCCCTTTCCCTGATATGGTTTCCCATAAATGCTCAGCAGTAGCTCCCTGCAAATCCTCAGATTTTGACACATCAACCAAAGATATGCTCATATTATTCCTGATGATGCAGAGTTTTCCATTGAGTGGAACAAGAGCAGCTGCCTCCAAGGCCCGAGAATTCCCCAAATGCATCTTGCTGTCTATATGCTTGCTCCAAGAATCAGACGCATCATCATAAACCCTAAGTTTGCAGCCATCTTTACAGTCTAAAGCATAGAGGTGCCCATTTAAGGAAGCACTTGGGTTCCTCCAGCCAGAAACCATGCCATCATAAACAGGATACCAGCTATCAGTTTCTGGTTGGTAGGCTTCGCTTAGAACCTGTCGGTGAGATCCCAACCCCTTCAGGAACCACCTGCCCTCATACACAACCCCAATGAAGGGCACCATTGCTGTGCTCATATCTGAAATGAAAGACCATCTATTCTTGTTAGGATCATAAACTTCTGCTGATCTCAAGGACCGATGGCCCCCCTCATTTTCTCCACCGGCTACATATAAACAGTTGTTTATGACACATGAGCCAAAAAAATGCCGTCGACGAAGCATGTCTGGGGCACGATGCCACTTATTAGTCCTAGCACTATAAAAAATGACTCTTCTCATTGATCCTTTTAGAGGGTCTTTACCACCAAACAAGTAGAGGTGACAGCCACTGAGGACAGCACAACCAAATCCGAGGGCTTCAGAGTAGTCCTTTGGAACAGGGGGAAGGGGCTGCCAAAGTTGGTATATTGGATCAAATGCATGCCATGAGATTTTGCCATCTCGGTCTCTCTTGACAACATATATCCATTCCTCTGCAATTCCAAGGTTCTTCCGGAGTGAGTAGAAAAAGTTTCCAGCTAAAAGACGGTACCATCTTTTGCACACTAGTCGTAGCTTACAGTGCTCTACCCTTGGCACCCGGATCAGACAAGCAATAGCAAGATCATCAGGAAGTCCTGGAAGCAGAGGAGATTGATTTCGACTCCTGTCACCGCGTAATGGCTTGCTCCTAGTAGGATGAATGGATGGTTTAATGTCTGGTTGAAGGCAAAGCTTAGATCCAGGGACATATTTTTTTGCATTGGCAACTGTTTTGAGGCCTGCATCTACTCTACATAAACAAGCTGTGGTATCAACCTACAAATATATATGAAGAAAAGTTAATTTACATACTTTCAGGCTACTGTTTATAGCATTTCCTATCCAGCATTTTACATCGAAGTCAGACTAACACAACTAATTTACACAGGTGCAGAACTATTTTATTTGGATTTTTGATAATATAAAAGAAAAAGACTAACATGCAGTATCTACTTTGTTTGCAAAATTAAATAAAAAATAATGTATATTGCATGCAATTGCTGAAATTTTCTATTAAATTCATTTCTACCACAATTCTTTATCAGAAGAGAAAAATACACTACAAATGCAATTTTCCCACTGTACTAGTTATTTCACTGGAAAGAAGAACAATGACCTTCAAGAAAAGATACAGGTACTGTTTTTCTCCCTTTTAGAATTAAATAATAAATAATACAATACGTTACAGCTTGAAAATATTTCATAACCAGCATATGAAAGCACTGAGATGCAAATAATGACGTGCCAACTCTATGACCTAGAGCTATTCCTAAAAGATGCCGCTCCCACCAGGTGCCATTGCTTGCAAAATGCAAATAGTATTTATTCTACTGTAAAACACACAACACCAACAATAAACAACACATGCTTAGAGTACAGTAAGACACAAAAGAAAAAATGATTATTCAATTACCATAACATTAAAGAAAATGAAAAAAAGATTAAATAGGCTATGAGTTCAACAATGACTCCAAAACTCCATTCATCATGCAGTTTGATTTCTTTGCTTTATTTTTTCATTTCAACACCTCAGGTGTCTGCCAATATAAGAAATTAGAATAAGAAAGTTGACTAAAGTCATATGCCATTGATGGCCCGTGAAACATGTTATAATGACTAAAGAAAATGAATACACTTCATTCTACAATTAATCATTTCTATTGGACTATGTAAGTAATTTCTCAACTACTTATTAGTGATTCCATTCCAAAAAAGTTTGCTATTATTCCCTGAAAAGATAAAAGATAATTTTGCACTGCTTGGAAGATCTACAATCAATTAACATTTCCCATGAGATCTCAGCCAAGAATACTTACACTATAAAAACAAGCAATAACTTGAAATTAGCAGAAAAATGTTGCTGCGTCACCAAAGTTTGCATTTTCCTACAACTGAAAAACGTTGGAGGCCTAAGCAGCTTCAATTATTAATCATTGAAGCTGCTAAGCGCCTTGATAAAGGGCTTAAAATTCATCTATCGAACCAAATTTAACAACAACAAACAAACAGAAACAGAGCTAACTTCCAACTTTAAAATGAAAGGGACAGATCAAATTTAGCATTACATTGCATTCTAAATACATAAGTCTGTCAAATAGCAGAGAAGAATAATAGCCCAAAAGTATAAAAACAATTTACCAGAGGAGGTTGAATCGCTCTATCCATAGTTTCTACTTCAAGGATTAGGCAACACCCGATTTATCAAAATCCCGCCTCCAAAATCAAAGAATTTGTCCCTTAATCATCATCCCCTCCATTAGAAACGAACAAATCCCAAATGCAAACACCTGATCAGGACCACCAGTCCATATCCAGAACTCACCTTCAACAAACAAACATCTGCTAAAAAATGTCTCCAAACAATTGAATTTCAGAGGAAATAACCTTCAACCTTCCAAATTTCACCTTCAATTTAAGTAATCCGGTTCAAGATTACTAACAGATAACACAAAAACCAACTTAAGAACAGACTAGTTCCTAACACTAGAGAGGCAAATCCAATGAAGCGAACACCATCCTTGAATTATCATCGAAACCCATGTCCAAAATCAAGAACCTAGATGGAAAACCCTCATAGAATCACCTCTGATCACCTTAACAGAAAGAGAAAGAATAAAAAAAAAAAACAGAAAAAAAGAAAAGAAAACCCAAATCTTATCTTCTGAAAAAAGAACCAAAAAGATCCAAATGCAAGAGAGCATGAAAATGGGGGCAGAACAAGAAGAGGAGAAGGTGCAAGATGAGAAGATAGAGACCCTTCTTTTCAAACATTAAATCTTCAGTGGAGTTTAGGGCCCATTTACATCAACGGCACAACCTACCAAGCACAAGAATGCGTTTGAGGCTTACCAAAGAGAGAGAAGTGAAAACCAAAAAAAAGCAAACCTAAACCATTACTGGAGAAGAGAAAAAAAGAAATATGACACTCTGGTTGTTGTTTTATTGGAGAAATGAACAACTAGTCACACTACAATTGCCAATTGGAATTGGAAGATAGTTGTTTGTTTTCTTGGTTTGAGCCTTTGGCAACAGAGAGAGAGAGAGAGTCAAAACCCAAACTTTGTGCTATTTCTTTCTCTTTATTTTTTTTCTGTACTCCATTAAAAAGGGTAGACAAAGATTCAAAAAATAAAAATAAAAAATTGGACCCCACCAACCAATTTCTATTTAATTTTCCGCAAGATTTTTCTAGTTTTGTGTAGTTGTGCATGTGTTGACCCAACATCACATCTTACAGGGTTGAGGGGGCGTTATTGTATATTTTTATACAGTAATTTTTTATATATTTTATTTTATTTATTTAAAAAATTTTATAAAATTTTTAAAAAATTATATTTTAATAATATTTAATATAATAAATTTATTGATATATTTTTTATATTAAATAAAAATAATTTAGATAAAAAAAAATATTATAAATACGTTAAATTTAGACCATTAAATATAATATATAAAATTTATAATACATTTATTTATTAATGAAAAAAATATTTATGAGAGATTTATTTAATAATTTATAAATTATTCAATATTTTTAAAATAATCTATCATTTAGTTAAAAAAAATTAATTACACAAATGAATTTCTCTCCTTTTATAATTTTTATTATGAAAAAAAATATTTTTTTGAGTTTTAAAAATAATATTAGAATTATTTTATGAATGTTATTTTTTTTATTCTCAAAGTTCTTAATATTTTTTTTGAGAATAAAGTTTTTACTATTAAAAAATAATTTCAGTGTTTAATATGGAATAATCAAAAAATAAGATTTAATAGATAAATAAAATGCAATAAATTCTGAAGTATAAAATATTTTTTTTTTTTTTACATCTAAGTGTAGCTCGTCAGTAAATACATATATCACTTAAATAATTAATTAAAAATAATTATTATTCATAAAAAATTTTCTATTCACCCCGCTTCAGATACGGAGTGAGGTGAAACGAAAAATAGAGTAGATAAAATAAGTATAACTGTTTAACTTTTTTTTATTAAATTTTTATACTAAATAAGAAAAAAAAAATTACTTTTAATAATAATATATTCACGTAACATATTTTAAAATCGATCCATTAAAATTAAATCGGACCGAAGATTCGTTGAATCGGATCATATTGTGATCCCTACAATTGACATGAGTTCAAATCTCCTTAATCCTCACAGTGTGTGTGTATATATAGATATACCTCATGAGGGTATTTTGGTCATTAAAAAAAAATTGGGTCTACCAAATTCTCTGTTTGCCATCTTTATGGGCCAGTGGCTCTAGATCTTGAGGCGAATAAGATCATTGTGATTGGATCATGATAACCACACCCAATCATGTCCATGCTCTTATTTTTATTATTACAATAAAATATCACTAAATTAATACTATAATAAATTAATAATTTTTATTATATAATATTTTTTTTACAGTTTTAATTTATATTAATAAATTAATAAAATAATATTTTTTAAAAAATTATTGCATCATCTCATTCATATTATAATAATTTATCAATATTATACATATAATAAATTATAATATATATTTTATTAAAATATCTCTAAAAATTATTTAAAATTCAAATAATTATACTTATTTATTTTTTGTTCATTTCATTCAATTTATCACATATTTTTTTTAATTCATTTAATTCATATTTCATTGATTTTTTTTTTCAGTTCAATTATTTTATATTCAATTAATTATATTTTTTTTATCCATTTTAATTAATATATATTTAATTTATCACATATTTTTATTTAATTTATTTAATTTATATTAAATTAATTATAGGATTAATAAAATATAATAAATTTTTAATTAATAAAACATATATTTATTAAATTATAAATACTCTCTTTAAATTAATAAATTATTAATTTATAGGTTAATTAATATTTTTTTAATTAATAAAATATATATAGGTTTTACTGTATTATTATTATTATCAATTATCAATAATTAATACTCCTTTGCAGAAATTCTCATATTTTTTGGAGTTAAAAATTATAATCATGAAAATTTGTTTTCAAGACTAAAAAGGGAGACTATGAGCATCTTGAGTACAATAATGATATATGTCATGAAAAATAAGTATTTGTACAAAAGTGTTTTGGATAGATTACGTTTCTATCTCATTTCTTGCATATGTTATGTTGAAAGAGTGCAATGCACTTTTACAAGTTTCATAAAATTGTTTTTTTTTTTTAAATAATTCAAGATATATGAATTGCCCATATTAAGATATATGAATTGCCCATATATGAATTGCAAATTTAAATACGGATCGAATAAATTTAAGAGTGAAAAAAAAATAATTTATATAAATATTATATATTTTTTTACAGAAGATATATAAATATTGACATATTAAGTATATTTTAATTAAAAATAATAATAATGTTATCAATAAATTTATTTAAAAATATTATATATATATTTATATATATTAGTGTAATATTTTTATTATATAAAATATATGAATGAATATTCAAATTAACTTGAAATTAGGTAAAATATTATCCGTCCCATTTTATTTATCGCTTTGTTAGGATTAGGTCAAGTAATAATTTATTTAAATATGTTAAAATTGTTATTTCTATTTTAGATATTATAATTTTAATGAAAAATATAAAATTTATCGCATATATTAAATAAATTTAGAGAGATTTCAATGATACTGAAATTAAATTTTATGAGTTCTCAACGCATGAGATCATAAGATATAAATATATTTTTAACCATTAGAATTTAAATTTGTAATGTTTAAAAATATTTTCTAGTGGTTTATCTCAGGACTAACAAATTGTTGGGCATTACATGCTAACTCGTCCTAAACATGCGTTTCCACTGTTTAATATTTTTAAAAAAATTAATTAATTTTTATCAATATTATTTTAAAAAATATAAATATAAAGTTATTAATGTTTTATATAAATAATAATTATTATTTTAATAAATCTCTAAACTGATTTTAATGTCAATAATTTTATACTAATATAAAAATTTATATTATCCATTACATTTATAATATTTAAAGAAAAAAATTTATGAGAGAATATAAAAATAAAAATAAAGAAACATATAAAAATTATTATTTTATCCTAATTATTATTCATTTTTCTTATAATATTTGTCAATTTGTTCTTTACTTGATTTATTCAAATAAAATTATTATAAGAAAAAGATTAAAAAAAATCTTAAGTTTTTATATTAAATACTTCATTAATTACTTTATATTTATTTTTAATTATTTATACTTTATTAGTTAATTAATATTTATTTTTAATCATTTTTAAAAATGTAAAATTATATAAAAACTCAAAAATTTATAAAAAAAAATAAATGAAATAGTGAGTATAAAAGAGAGTTGAATGCTTCAGATTATATATATATATAATAGATTATTATTACTATGTGTTCATATTAATTGGGTAGGTTGATGCTTTTTTTTTTTTTTTCTTTGACCATAATACAAAAGTTCCTCCCATTGGATGTTCCATATATGAGAAGGGGAAGACAACTACCACAACTACTTATTTCAATCATATTACCTTCTATATAAGGGAAGTTCCTTTAGGAAGGAAATGTTTTAGCAAATATAGGATTGGAAGGAGTGACTCATTGAGGCTTTTTATTTACCCTATCAAGTTAACTTTGCAAGTAGGAAATTGGGTTTCAAGTACTTCATAAATAAGCTATACCTCAATTCACATACAAAGTTCATAAAGGAAATTTCACCAAATTGTATATAATTATTATTTCTTTTTGGTACATTTGCATGGCTCCACTAAAGACGTCAAAATTAAAATTTTATAATTCTGAAAACGACTCTAATATTATTGAATTAAAAATTTATTGATATTATATAAATTATTTCTACATTCATAAGTTGAATAATTCTTACAAGGAAGATCTTCACAACTGGGTGCATTTTTTTTTTCACATGGGAAGGTTCCTTCCCATTTTGTGGTTTCTTTCCTAACTATTTGACTTTTGGCTAGCTATAGTTTTTATTTTATTTAAAAAAGGAATTATTGGATTTCATTTTTAAAAAGTCCAAACTAGGCAAGTTCACATGAAATTATCTAAATGGATACTCTTAACTGTTCCTCATAAGCAACAAAGAAGATATAGACAAATTAATTACCAATTAATTTGATTAGACTTACTTTCTTTGATTGAGTTGTTATTGATCATTTTAGTGTAATTAACATTAATAATTTTTTTTTTTTTATTTTATTTCTGTTTACCTGAAACACTTGACCTTAACTCTCATTCAAGTGGGAAACAAGAAACAAAAAATATTCCCACCAGTGAAAAAGAAGATAGAAAGAAATCATTAATGATTGAAATTTGAAAATCATGGGCCTCTTATTTTTCATTTTTCTTTCTTCATGAAATGTGATAATTAAAGAAAAATATAAGTCCCTCCCCACATGAAAAAGATATAAATGAATTGATTGATGTTTGTTTACAAATACAACTATTTTTCAGTTGAATTTGTACTCATAAGATAAGACTATATACATGAGTGAAACTAAAACTTTAAATTTGGGGCCACAATTATTTCAATAATTATTTTATAAAAATGCTCACTATATGAAAAATACATAATTTTACATATTTAAAGTTTACATTTCCTTATATCAAATTACGAAAGAATTTTAAAATAATTTATATATCTCCTTAATGAAAAAATAAAAAAAAAAACGTACCTATCAGTTTATCTCATATATAAATTATTATATATTTTAAATATCATCGAAAAAAAATCCAATGTTTAAAATATATCAAGAATCAATATTTAAGATAATAAACATCATTTAAATAGAACATAAAACAAGAGGTAAAAATAGAAAATAATTAAACGGGTAAAAGTGAAAGAAAAAGAAATGAAATTGAAAAGAGATATAAAATAAATTTTATTTTTGATTTTGATGGACTGAAGTTTGGAAATTGAGAAATAATATTTGCAAAATATTTTTTTTTCAATTTAACAAAAAATAAAAATTATTGGCTAACTCAAGATATTGAGCTAAATAATAATAGAAAATTACATCATATATGAATCTATTTTATTGTGAGGATTATTTTTTTTCCGTTAAGTATATATATATATATATGCTTGATTTTTTTTTTTTTTGGCTAGGGAGACGGTGGCCCCTATCAAGTATAACTTGATTCTCCCTCACTATATATAAGAATATGGAAACTATAAACAAAACATAACTAATACAAGGCCATTAACATTCTGGAAACAACTACATATATATACATACATATCTCTCATTTTCTTGATCTTATCATATTTTCTATTGCCTTTCCATCCAATCCGGCTTTCGACAAAATGAGAGGTTTATGATGAACAAGATGATTGAAAATTTTGCATCTAAAAGACGTCACAATCACTTTTATCTCAAATTATGCTGAAAAAGATGATTTTTTTTATTTTTAGGCAATTAATTGATTATCATAAACAGTTCCTTTTATTGTTTTTTTTTTTTTTTTTTTTCTATCAGAATTTTAGTGTTTGTGATATGAGAATAATGTGATGCAAACACGAGAATAATTCAAAGCACTAAGGGGTTAGAATTATAAGGCTACTTTTCCTTTATGGAGAGAGGAGAGGTGTTTTGAAGGATTTGTTTGTGGACTTGGGAGACAAGGCATGGTTGAAGTCTTTGTGGGGACTGAGAAAGTCACTGATGTAGGGTTCACATTAACTTTGTCTAACTTGCCAATACTTAAAAAAAAAAAAGAAATTAAAAATTAAAATATTTTTTCCATTATTTAAAATTAATAAGGGATCATTTGCTACAAATCAGTTTACAAATTAAATTAAATTAAATCGTATTATTGTAGTTTAATTCAATTTATTTTTATAGTTAAGATAATTTAATTTGAAAAATTTATAAACTGTAATTTAAAATTTGAGTTTAACTTGTACTGTACATCCTAATTTACGATAAATTCTTAAATAAATGTAGTCCAACTCTGACCTTTCTAACATGAAAAGATTAATTTATTGCTGTCTTAGCCAAAATCCACTCTGTAGAAATATTTACAAGCCAAACTGCTGATGACTTTAAGGAGTTGTATTAAATAGTGCCAAATAGTAAGTAAATAGGTTAAATTTGTTTAGGTTTCAGTGTCTTTTGTGGCTGTTTGCTTTCATTTTGTCTCTTGTATAACAAGACAAGTTTCAACAAGACATTTCACCACCACCACCACCACCACCACCACAAAAATGGGAGCTGATGGAATGTCTAATCAAAAACTAATTTTCCATAAGCTTCTTATCTCACCTAATTATCTTCTCTGTTGTTATGTGTCTGGCTACACCTATAAACTTATGTGCTGGAAAAAACACATTACTAAGGCCTAATCAACAAATTTATCCTAAATTTTATAATTATATCTCTTTTTTAAGGAATAAATAATTTTACCTTAATTTGAAAAATTTATTGTAATTATATCCCAAAAATCAAAATAAAAAAAAAAATTATTGACCTATTAAAATCTATCCTAAACTTTATCTTTTTATTATTATACTTTATTTTAAAAAAAAAAT
>CANXYC010982990.1:0-24453 GCA_948193065.1 Aleurites moluccanus
ATGCTTCAAATCACTTGAACAAGCTCACTTCCACCGAATTTCCCCAAATGCACCAAATAGGTCACTTTGATGCAAACTTCAATTCTACATCAATTAATCCATCAATTAGTTGCCTAATCATATCCAATTGACTAATTCTAACATCAATTAACATAAACTAACATTAAATCATCAAATCATTTCTTACAACTTCAATCTAAATAGACAAATTAGGGATTTCTAACAAATAGCATCAATTGATGCAAATTAACTATAAACCCATCAAATTCAACTCCTAAATCATCTAAATGAACCATTAAATTAAGAAAATCACTTCTTACCTCAAATAGAGCAAAGTGGCCGAAATTTTCCCATAATTTCTCCTTGAAATCCTTAGCTCCTTTCTACAAATTAATGATAGAAATAGGTAGAACTAAGTTAATATGCAAGATTTCTATCAAATTTGCTTAAGAAATTTTGTGAAAAGATGAAGAATATGGGAGAAAAAATCAAAGAAAGTGGTTCGTCCACTTAATGGAATAAGAAGAAGATGATAAAAATGGCTAAGTGTTTGAATATAAAGAAAAATCAATTTGGCAAATTACAACTTAATCCCCAAACTTTCATCCTTCACACTTTGGTCCAAAATTTTCTGTAATTTATTCTGACAATTCTGTCAGGATTTAGAATTCAAAGTGGGAAATCAATAGGCTTATTTTAATTTATACTTATTTAAAAAAATAGTTTCGGAGTCATTTTGTAACCCCGACCGACTAAGTTCTACTATTTACCTTAAAGTTCCTTATATTTACCATTTTGCCATTAGTTACTTTTTCAGTGTTCCTAAATGATTTTCACTTCTTTTTTTTTTTACCAAAATTACACATAAATTATGGTAATCTTTTATCCCCATGTCAACTTCAGACATTCTTCTGTTGACCGGACTGCTATTTTCTCGGTAGTGTTCCCGACACTGCCGCTTTCTGGAAAAGTAACAAGTTAGCTTTCTAACTGTGTCTCTAAAATTATTTCCCACCATTTCAAGACTAATGAACCACAAACTGAGAATTAATTCATGCATGTGAGTTATAACTTTCTTGGGTATTACATATATAGCAAGTGAATTTCCAAAGGTACATTCTAGGTTGGATACTCTCGAGACCAACCAAAAGGACTTGTGAAAGGAACTTGCTCTTGGACTTTCATCTTCTAAGCTACCTACAATCCCTTCTGTTGGACCCCATTGTGTTTGATGTTGATTTTGATGATAACAAAATATATCAATTTGTTAATTATGCTAACAATTTTATTTGAATTAGTTAAGGCATGAGAAATCATGACCATTGCTAAATCATAAGTTTAACACATTTGAAAGATTCTAATAGCAAAGTTCAATGTGAGATTGAAACCATATTGACATCAAGAAAAATGACACGAAGTGAAGCCATGAAGTGCACATGCTAAGAGGAAGCATACTTTGAGAAATGCAAGAAGTTGCAGGAAATATAAAAGCAGCGAGCCCTACTGGAAAAGTAGTAGCTGCGACATAAGAGTTACAAGCGCGAATGAATCTGTCACAGGCGTTACTAAGAAGTCCAGAGAGTGGAAGAAGCTTAATCCCAGATAGGGCAATATTTGCAAGCACTACCAATGGTTCACAGCTGCTACAGTCAAGTCACAGGTGTGAAGGGCAAGTCCAAGGCTAAGGCGATATTCGCGGGCGCGACTAATCTGTCGCAGGCGCTACTAAGAAGACCTCATTTGGACAGTAGCTTAAGTCCTAGGAGGGGCGATATTTGCAGGCGCTACTCTTACAGTCATAAGCACGACTTGAAGAATTTGCAGTCGTAAAAGTTTGTAGCTGACTGTGAAGAGTTTCTGTGAGGAAGAAGTTGCGACTGCTACCGATTAGTCGTGAGTTCAAATCTGTAGAAACAAACAAAAAAATTAGCCATTGGTTTGCTAGTACAAGTGAATTTAAGTGCATTTAAGAATATAAAATGGCTCTATTTGACGTAGGGGTATAAATATGAGTTAGTGGGAAGCTTAAATGTAAGAGTACAACCATTGTGAAGCATTCATTAAGTTATTGTGCCAAATCATTCATATTTATGTCTTATAGAGCTTATTAATTGTAAAGCAATATTAATGAGCTATTGTTTGTAAAATCTTTGAGGTTGTTAAGACTCATGGACTATTGAGAGCTTGGGAAAAAGTAAAGGGGATTTTCTTTTTCTCATCTCTTGTATCTCTTAAGGGTTTGAGTGTGAGCCAAATAGGAAAACACTTATAAAGGTTTGAGTGTGAGTCTTGTGAAAACACTTTAAGGTTTGAGTGTGATCCAAACACTTAGATTTTTTATCTTGCTCCTGTAAAAATATATTGTTAGTAAAATACTCAAGTATGATCTTGAGGAGTGGATGTAATCAAAGAGTTGGTCGAACTACTATAAAATATTATATCTCATTCTCTCTTCACTCTCTTCATCAATATTTTATTTATCCATAAATTTTTTAATACCAACCAATTCACCCCCTCTTTAATGCCAAAGGGACTTTCAATTTATATCAAAGCTTTGGTTCAACCATATTGGAACAAATATCATGGCAACTCAAGGAGCGAATATTGTTGAAGGAGCTTCCACTATAAGAGCACCTTATTTTGATGACACCAACTATCCATATTGGAAAATCATATGAAAATATTCATGGATAGCGATGACATTGATCTATGGGATGTTATTGAAGAGAGGCATGTGGTTCCTACAAAAACTATGGATGGCATTATAGTAAAGAATCCTAAGAGTGAATGGATAGCCGCCGAAAAGAAGGCCAATAGGAGAAACTAAAAACAATGCACACTCTTTATTATGCATTGAGTATAGAAGAATATGGAAAAGTCTCCCATTGTATTTCAGCTAAGCAAATATAAGATACTTTGGAAAATACTCATGAAGGTATAAATTAAGTAAAAGGCAAGAAAATTAAAATACTCACACATAAGTATGAATTATTCAAAATGCACGCTAATGAGAAGGTGTCTAAAATATACAATCACCTCATAGTGATTGTTAAACAAATGAGGAAGTTAGGGAAGACATATTCCCTTGAAGACATCAATTGCAAGATTCTAAGAGTCCCCCAAGAAAGATTGGGAAGCAAGAGTCACTTCTATAGAGGAAACCAACAACTTTAGTACCCTACCAACCAATAATATGATGGGTAAGTTACTTGCTCATAAGATCACCTTGTCTTAAGGAAAAGTTGAAGAAAAAAATAAGAGGTTGGCTTTCATTGCTTCAAAAGAGACATCTACAAATGAAAGTGATAAGGAAGATGACGATGAAGACATAGCTATGCTCACAATAAAAATAAGAAATTTAATCCTTAGAAATAAGAAGCCATTTGGTAAGTAAGATAATCAAAGAAGCAACCAAGTCAAATGCTTCGAATGTGACAAAGTAGGGTACATCAAGCCGGACTGCCCAAAGCTAAAGAACCATAAGAACTTCAAGAAAAAGGGTTTGACAACAACTTGGGATGACTCAAGTGATTCAGATGATGATGAGGAAAGCAAAGATGAGGTTTCTAATCTATACTTCATGGCAATTGATGAGGGCACTTCTTTAAGTGAGGTAAGTAATTCAGACTTCACTAATGATGATGATGCTATGCAAATAATGGATTCATTGCTTTCAAAATATCATAAATTACAACGTAAATATGATAATTTGAAAACAATATCAAATAAAATTTGGATACATATGATAGTTAAAAAGATGAGATAGCTAAATTAAATCCTTCCAAAAGTGAATTTGAAAAGACTATCCTTCAAAAGACTCATGATTTTAATGAAATTAGTAAAGAAAATAAAATTTTGAAAAATAAACTAATTTCACATAATGAATGTATGTCCAAGCTTTGCAAAGGCAAAGAAAAGATTGATCAAATTCTTGAGTCTCAAAGGTATCCAATTATCAAGTTTGGACTTGGATATAATGGAAGTGATATGTCTTCTTCCTTTAAAACCACTTTTGTCAAGGCATGTAGCTCCACTACACTTGTGCCATATATGCCTCAACCTAAGGTCATAAGACCTAAGAATGACATGCCTAAGGCAAGGGGTCAAAGAAGACCTTCTTATGCACACACTAGACCAAGACCTCACTATAAGTCTAGACCTCAATTTAGGCTAAGAAGTTATTTTCATCATCACATGAGGTGTCATTATTGTGGTAGATTTGGTCACATAAACTATATATGCTATGTTAGAAAATTGCATCTAGGATATATTGATTTGAATGCTCTTAAATCTAACCTAAAAGGAACCAAAGGAAAAGGGTACCAAAAATGCATTCTTTTATTTCTTCTATGCAAAATTTTTTAAAGAAGAATGATGGAACAAAGATGTTTTATCAACGTCAACATAGGAGAAATGGTGCAAACAAAGCCTATGCATATGGAGCATACAAATATGGAATTATATATAGACATTGCACCAAAGGTTATAAAGCATTCAATAATATGAAAAGCTCAAATTATAGAAGGAACTACCAATGGAGCAATGGTAGAAAGCCACAATGGAATAATGTTGATCATTCTTGACATTCACAAGAGCATGAGATGTAAACAAGTATCATCTCTTACCCCTTTTGCAATTTAAATAGTTTGTATGCTATGGATTGCATATTTATTGCTATATTCTATAAATTGATTGATGGCATGTTTGATTGTTTAAATGTTTTTTTATAATATCTTTTTGTACAAATTTGCTTTGATGATTCCTTGAGCAACCCTTGAACATTTTTTTTTTATTTATTAAAAGGGAGAAATGCTTAAAAAATGGGGAGAAATAATTTGAACCCCATTATGTATTGAGCTATTATTTTTTCAAGGGGAGAGCAAAATCTTTTTTTATGATATCAAAAAGGGGTAGAGTTTGTATACAAGTGTTTGTATTTAATTAGTTGAGCTTATATTCATGAACTATTTTGCTTATCTCTTAAACACTTGTATGTATGGTTTTGTTATCATTAAAAAGAGGGAGATTATTGGACCCTATTATGTTTGATGTTGATTTTGATGATAACAAAACATATCAATGTGTTAATTACGCTAATAATTTTGTTTAAGTTGGTTAAGGCATGAGAAATCATAACCATTGCTAAATCATAGGTTTAACACATTCGAAAGATTCTAATGGCAGAGTTCAATGTGACCTTATTGACATCAAGAAAAATGACATGATGTGCAACCATAAAGCGCACATGCTAAGAGGAGCATACTTTGAGAAATGCAATAAGTTAAAGGAAATGCAGAAGTAGAGGGTGCTACAAGAAAAGTAGCAGTAGCGACAAAGGAGTTGCAGTCGCTACAAAGGAGTCGCAGGCGTGAATGAATTTATCGCAGGCATTACTAAGAAGTCCAAACAGTAGCAGGAGCTCAGTCTTAGATAGGACAATATTCGCGGGCGCTACCAATGGCTCATAACTGTTAAAGTCAAGTCATAAGTGCGAAGGGCAAGTCTAAGGCTGAGGCGATATTCACGGGCGTAACTAATCAGTCATAGATGCTACTAAGAATACCTCATTTGGACAGTAGCTTAAGTCCCAAGAGGGGCGATATTTGCTAGCACTACTATTACAGTCATAGGTGCAACTCGAAGAATTCGTAGGTGCGAAAGTCTATAGCTGACTGTGAAGTGTTTCTATGTCAAAAAAGTCATGAGCATTACCGATTAGTCACGGGCGCAAATCTTTATAAATAGACCAAAAAAAAAAAACTAGCCCTTGGTTTGCTAGTACAAGTACATTTAAGTGCATTTAAGAAGGTGAAATGGCTCTATTTAAAGTAGGGGTATTAATATGAATTGGTGTGAAGCATAAATATAAGAGAACAACCATTGTGAAACATTCATTGAGCTATTACGCCAAATCATTTATATTTATGGCTTATAGAGCTTATTAATTATTTAACAACAATAGTAAGCTATTGTTTGTAAAATTTTTGAGGTTATTAAGATTCAATGATTATTGAGAGTTAGGAAAAAAGTAAAAGGGGATTTTCTTATTTTCATCTCTATCTTTTAAGTGTTTAAGTGTGAGCCAAATAGGAAAACACTTGTAAAGGTTCGAATGTGAGCCTTATGAAAATACTTGCAAGGTTTGAGTGTGAGCCTAAACACTTAGTTTTTTTTTATCTTTCTCCTGTAAAAAGATCTTGTTAGTGAAATACCCAAGTGTGATCTTGAGGAGTGGGTGTAGACAAAGAGTTGGTCGAAGCACAATAAAATATTGTCTCATTCTCTCTTCACTCTCTTCATCAATATTTTTATTTGTCCATAAATTTTTGAATACTAACCAATTCACCCCCCTCTTTGTTGCCAAAGGGATTTTCACCGTCTTTATACCTTCCTCATGATTCTTCAGCTTGACTCATGCACTTTGATTTTGTGATTGACTTATGTTTTTACTTGTGTTTATTTCTAGCTCATACTAAGCTTCTAAGCTCTTTTCTAATTTGCTATGTTTCTTTTATGTTTTGGATATTGTTTTTGGATCTTTAATTAATCCTTTGGATATTTTGGATTGTATAAATCCTTTGTTATGCTGAGTTTTATCCTTAATCTATGATTTTTTTTTATCTTTTGATCTTGGCATTTATTGAAATTGTTTTGACGTTTTGAACTTATTTGAACTTATTAGTGTTAAAATTGTTTTCTTGTTCTCTCATTTTTATTGTTGATAAAAATAGGGAGGGAATGTGAATGTATGTGATGTATATTTCAAGGGGAGCTATATTTCAAGGAAAGTTATATATGGATCAAAATGTATAAGTTCATGCTATTTGAGCTATGAGATATATGAGAATGAAAGCAATATTTATAGTGGGAGCTTTCGATATATTTTGTATTTTCAAAGTTGAAATAGGTTTCAACATTATCAAAAAGGGGGAGATTGTAGGCCTCTTGATTATTTTGATGATATTACTATTGACCCTTTGATGATGTTTACAAACCCTTGATATATTATTATTTTGATAACGTTTACAAATCCTTGATATATTATGATTTTGATAATGTTAACAGACCATTGATATATTATGATTATTACAAAATTTTTATATATTATAAGTGGCTTTGATAATGTTTACAAACTCTTTGATATATATAATGTCACATTTTATTTTGTATTTCTTAGTTTTATTGAAAAATAAAGTTTAACGTCCATTATGTATGTCTAACGATCGTTACTAAAAAGACTTCAAACTGAATTGATCATATAGAGAGCACCTGTTAAGCTTGTTATAAAATAGAACAACTATTACAAGAAATGTAATGCTCGTTATGTTATTAGAACGCCCATTACATATGAAATGATCAATTTTCTTTATTCAAGATAGAGAGTATCAGTCATAACCATTATAAATATGTCAAGCTCATTACATAATTCTCTTAACAACTGTTACTATTCTAGAACACCTATTACTGATGGTTAGCTGTCAACATTAGATGGATTTGAAAAAATTTATAGCCATTGAAAAAGAATTTAAAAACCTATTTTGCATTAAATGAAGTTAAAATAGTCATATTTAATTACCAACACTTAAATGCTATAAATACTTGAAGATTTGAAGTTAAAAGAACATTTGCCAAAGTTTAGAAAGATTATCATATTGATTTTTCTTTCTCACTTTGTTTTAGTGATATTTCTTGAACACTTTAAGCTTAAACTTATATTGTTAGTGTTCAATATCGGTTTTGCTAGTATTAGCTATTTGTACTTCAATTTGACTCCTTCAAATAGCTTTGTTAAGTCCTAAAAGAGAATTGTAAATCTCTTGTCTTTGTTTAAAAAAAATTTTGGATGGTATTCCATTGTAAAAAGAGCGAAATTCTTGTGAAACTAGTGTATTGATGTCACTTCTCACTTTTGCACCACGACGGTCCTAGGGCACGAGTAGACCTAAGGTCATTGGAAACCCGTAGAATCCATTAACAATCCAATTATTAACCAATCATACTTAACCCATTTATTAATATTCAGATTTCATTTATTACTTATTAATTTTGCAGAAATTTTGTCAAAATTTCCTTTGTAATTTTAATGTTATTCCCGACCCAAAACCGGGTCTCTCAAAAATTACACAGCCTGCACTAAAATTATTTTTACACTTCCAATAATTTATCATCCTTATACTCTCAACTTCACAGTTTCAAAGACATACATAGCACTTATAAATCTCTTTCGAAACATGTAAATTTCATTTTAACATTTTCAGTATCATTGTTTTTATCACTTCACTATCATTGTCATTATCAATCATTAAACATTACACATTACATTTTGAACGCCACTAAATTGTCAGTTATTTCAATGTTCATACATCATTATAGTATTTAATCACCTAATTACACATAATACCATAGAGCCCTATAAATTGACATTTATGACATTTAGAAAATAAAATTCTACCTCGATGTACTTGACATTCAAAATCGGAGAAGAAATTGACTTGGAATCAACCTTCACTATCTCATTCCTGTAAAAATTATAAACCATAATAGGGTGAATATAAAAATACGCAGTGAGCATGTATACATCATTAACCAGGCTATTATAGCATATGATAACAAAGGTTATCAATGGAAGTCAAGTATCAATAAATACGATGAAAAATATCAGTATATTCAATTTACTTGTCAAATGTTAATTAATTTGCACACTAAATATTTTTGGGAGTTTGAAACAAATAACAATCAAATCGATGATAAACAATAATCGATAAAAGAATGGCCATCAATGGTAAGCAATAAGATATAAGCTTGGAATCAATGAACAGGTAAACAATACTTATATCATGTAGATAAGATAAATAAATGTTCATGAACACATATAATCTCATATTAATCTCATGTCAATCTCATATCATGTACATAAGGCTAATCAGACCCTATGGCTAGGACAGTTAACCCTTCCCAGCTAGGGTTCCATGTAAATCAATGTGCATATTGCCGACGATATGTACCCACTACCCCATCGGAGAGGCACCTCTGTCAAATCCACATGTAAATAGGCTAATGAAAATCAATAACAATATCAAGTATTCATTAGGAACATTACGGTACAATGACTCTCAATTGATACACATGGGCTTACTTGTCAATCAATGTCAATAAATTTCATTAATCATGTATTGGTTTCTTTTCTTGATACAAAGGTAGCAATTAACAATAAACATCATGGAATGTGGCTAAACATTTGATGTGCATACTTTTGGAAACATTCGGGTACATAATCAATCAAGAATAATAGGCATTTCAATATCAATAACAATCAATGAATATGAATGATTTCAATCTTTGAGAATGATCCAAGAACGATCAACAATAGCAAAATGACATTTTAATCAAGAAGGAAACATGTTCATTGGGTCAACAAATCAAGGCATAAATATGATGTATACATTACTCACCTTAGCTTATGACTTGAAAATTTTCCTTTTCTTTTATCCTTGATTCTTTGCCTTATCTCTTATTCATTCTTGACTCTATATATCCAATTAATTTCAATTTAAATACTATTTAACATAAAATTACATTAATTACACTTATATTTAAGAAATTCCTAAATTTTCCAAATCACATTCCATGCTGGCAGCTTGGGTTCCTTAATCCATATCTCTTTCTACACTTATCCAATTGCTTCAACTCTTATTCCTATTTAAACTATACATATCAAGCTCTAACATATCCAAAATTCACCTTATTCCCATTACTATATAATTTATAGTGTTAATTTAAACTTAACCTCATAACCAACCCTGCTGCCTACATTCTGCCCTGTAATTTTGACTTGATAGATTCTGTTCTTTTGCTAATAACTCAATCTATACTGAACCAATTACTGTAATTTTTTCCATATTTAAAATAGACATATATAATTATAATATATTTAAATTTCAGATTATTTGGTTCATTGCATAAATATTAGTGAATTTTCAAAGTTAAACTACTGTCCTGAAATCCTTGTCCGAATAGACCCTGTTTCCATGCCTATAATTAATTATGTGCTCATCTAATTACAAAAAAATTTTACATCCATTTAGATAACATATAAATGAATATGTTTTATGTTTACCACTTTCACTTATTCAGAATTTAAGGTCTTCATATCAATAAAACTCAGTAACCTATGTTCTATTTATCAGTCAATCCGGGTAGATTACACTCATGACCTAATATCTCATAAACCACAAATTAAATTAAAAAAAAAAACTTTTACAACATTATATATAAGACATAAATAAACATTTTTTATGTTTAACATTTCTTCTAATTATGTCTCTATCATTATGTACAATAAAAAAATAGTAGCACTTTTCAGAAAACCTAATTTCAGGTCAGTCACAGTTTTTACTCAATAATTATTTCCTCACTTCGAATTTTACAAATTAATTTTACAGAAATCTAATTAGAATATTTATCTACAACTTTTATGTTTTAACCAATTTTAAATTCAGTCACTAAAATTTTAGATTACTGCCTACAAGTTACTGCTTCAACACATATTCAAAATCCCTTTTAAACCCTAGTCCTTTCTTTACACTTTTAGCTTAATTACCTTAATTATTTGTTAAATCATGCTATAGAACTCTTAAATACAATTAAAAATGATAAGTTTAGAATCATTACCTTGCACTTAGATGATTTCTTTTTTTTTTTTTTTCTCTTTTTCTTTCCCAAAACAACTTAACATAATCTCCATCAATTTCTTTTTCTCCTTTTTCTTTCTCTCATCTCTTCTTATCTAATTTTTGTTGATTTATTAGGAAGGGTTAGAAAACTATTTATTTTGTAATTCTTCTCTAAGGTTCAGCCATCAATTTCTAAAAGCTCTCACCGTTCTCTTTTTTATATATACCAAAAGCCAACTCAAAAAAAAAAATGAAAACAAAAAAAAATAGAATTCTCTAGAATTTTGCTTATTTGTCACCTTTTCAATTAATTAATAAATCAATTAATTATTTGCCATCAAAAATCTTCTCTTCACCCACTATGGCCAGCCACATGTGCTCCTTTCTAGAATAGATGGGTCTCATAATTATGTTTAATTGCACTTTGGCCCAAAATTTTTCTTATTTGCATTTTGACCCCAAAAATTTTTGTAATTTATAATGTCTATTCTGTTTAAATTCAACCATTAATGTAGGAAATGAAATACCTTATTTTAGATTTTTTCTATCATTTAAAAATAGTTATTGGTCATTTTTTTATTTCAGACAGTGGATTTTCATAATTATCCCAAAAGTTGCCATAAATTATAATTTTGTTATTACTCTTATTTTCAATATTCCAAAATATTTTCAACTTTTTCTTTTTACCATAATTTCACATAAAATTTACTAACTTAATCCCCCCAAGTCTGGGTTATAAATTCTAAAATTAGCTGGACTGCTATTTCTCCGGCAGTGTAATTAATACCGGCATTTTTTGAGACAGTATCTCAAAAGTGGCCTGGTTGAGACTACAAAATTGTTGAGTATTACTCTCTACCATTCTCTATATATTTCAGTAATTTATTGATCCTATTCATGCTTAAATTAATATTATATCCGTTACTATAATCCGTTATATCCATAGTGTCTTTTATACTTCCTCACTATTCATTGCTCTATCTGCTGGGGTATTACAATTGATTTGGGTTGTGAACTCTTGATTAGTGGAATCTTAATATTGGGTTGATATTGAGAGAAGTGGACGTAAGAAAGGCGTTTATACTCCAAACCACTATAAAATTAGCTAAACTTTTTCTATCTCTATCTCTTTTATAGATTTAATTGTCTATTTCATTGTTATTATTGCATGTAAGTTGAAAATTGCATTAGAATTGTTAAACTCTTATTAGCCCCTTCTAGAAGTGTTGCCATAATGAAATAACAATTGGTATCAGAACTTGTAAATTTATTCAAGATTTCATGATTTTTTGAGCTTTTGATTTATTTTATGGTAGATATTTGTCCATCTACTTTCATTTTTATGAGGGAGAATATTCTACAAGACCACCACTATTTCGTGGAGTCAATTATAATTAATAGAAGATGAGAATGAGATTTCACATTTACTCCAAAGGATGTGATCTTTCGGAATTGATAGAGAAACCACATGTTCCTATAGTTGAGAATTTCACTACTCCAATAGAATATTCAACATTTAAAAATGAAGACAACAAAAATAGCCAACAACTTTAAGGTGATGGATCTTTTATTTTTCTCTTTTGATGCTATTGAATTCAACTGAGTCTTAACTTGTGATTCAGCAAAAGAAATATGAGATGTGTTTAAAATTACTCATGAAGGCACATATCAAGTCGAAGACACTAAAATAATATGCTTACTTCACTAATGAGGAAAGTCTAGAAAAAATGATGACAACTCGGATGGATTATAATTTAACCTCACCAACATAATTATTTTTTCAAAATCCCTCATAAAATTTTTATGGGCCTTCCATGAGACGAGGATCATGGCATTTGACCAAAGGATGTTCAAAATATCCCTACAATATTAAGGTAAAGCAGACTTTAAAGCTTTATACCTCATAGACTGAGTGACTAAACCACCTTTTCAAATAATCTTCTGAATTTTATAATTGACAATAATGATCAAGTTGACTATATATGTTACTCGCTAGCTAGAAAGTTCAATCAATCAATTTTTATAAATTTTTAACCATCACATTTATTTTTTTCATTGATTTGCAATCCTAATAATCTTAAAAGTTCTCACAGTAATTGCCATAATTTTCTATAATAAATACATAAAATATTACAATTAATATGCAAGGAAAACAGCTTATTTTCCTTGATTAAAATTAAATTTTAATCAAATTATATGTTAAAATGACTCATCAAACCACAAAATAATTTTAAAATTTTTTTTATATTTTCTAATATCCAAAAATAATTTTTTTAAAAATTTTTAATATATAATATTCAAGAAAAGATATCCAAAAATAATTTTTTGAAATTTTTAATATACAATATCCAAGAAAAAAATAATTCTCACAACAAAAAATTAATTTTGATACTACAGAAAAATTAAAATAAAAATTAAAAAATTAAATAAAAATATTTGGGTCCCAAAAGGTCTGAAACACGTCCCCACACGTGTCTAAGAGGTTGTAAAAAAAAATTATTTAGTATTATTTTTTTAAAACTATATATCAAAACCGACATATAGTTTTGAAACGAAATGACATGTAGTTTCTATACAACTCGTACTGTTTCTTCAGCAGTGTTCACTTGCCAAAGATGGGGAGGATAATCCACACACCACCATAGGATTAAGTGCTCGTTTGACACAGTTTATGAAAAGAAAAAAATAATTTTTTCGGATGAAAAGTTGATTTTAGCTCAGTTTATAGTGTTTGGTAAATATCAAAATTAATAAAAGCAATTATCTAGATAGTTAAAATTCAAGTATTTGGATAAGTTAGAAATTGAAACTTTTCAAAAAAACTGAATTTTATATTAAACGCGTAACTAATTTTAAAAAATTAATAGACAAAAATATTTTTATAAGTTTATAAGCAGTTTTTAAATTATATTTTACCAAATACAAACATATAGTTAATTATTTTTAGAAATATTACTTTTAAAAAAATAATTTTTCTTCATATGAAAAACTATTTTCATAAATTGTGTCAAATTAAGCCTAATTCTAGAGTCTAAAATTTTTTGGATAGGATTTTGTGATCTCTGAATTTATTGAATTCTGGAGTCGATTTTGCAAAAAATCAGTTCTCAACGGTACCAAAAATTATTCATGTTTTACTATTGTGGGCTTTAGATTCCAAGTGCCAAGTAATGATGCTTATTGTCTTGTCAATGGTGAGCCACGTAATGAGGGGAGGAAGCCACGCGTTACGGTCGACAAATTCTATTTATTATTTTCTCAATTATTGGATTAGATTAGCGAATGGATATGGTTTTACAAGGTCACGAAATTTCTTGGTTGATTTTCATCAATCCAAATTTTATAATCGCATGCCACATCAATCAAATTTACATTTATTAATAATTAATTAAAATACAAAAATTTTATTCCATTCTATCCAGAAATTAAACAAAGCTGATTATATATCAACCAAAGCTTTTCTTTAGCCTTTTTACCTTTATGTTTGATGATTTTTTTCTACTAATTATATATCTGATTTTCTATTTTTCTCAAGTTTCATTTTGATGGGCGTAAAGTTATTAAAATTTTTTTTTATAGTGGATCTGTATTTCATTTTAGATATTTCAAACTTTGTACCCTTTATATACATCTAATGAAGTTTTAATTTCTGTTAAAAAAACTATATTTATTTATCATTAACCTTTTTAGTTAATTAAGTTTTATTTAAAGACTTAAATTGGCAATATTACAATTATCAACACAATTAATAATATTAATCAATTAGCATACATAAGGATATTTAAAGATTTCGAAGACCTAGCAAGTTTATGTAATATTTTTTCATAATTTGCGATCTCAAGTTCAAATACACAATCAAGTCTACTTAATTATAATATTATAATAATAAGTACATTTACAAATTAAAAATAGATCAAAATTTAATTCTCCTTTCTCCTTTCTAATACTCAAAACTCAAAATTAATCAATTAATAGTTACTACAAAATAATTAATTTAATTTTAATTAATAAATAGTAAGTAATTAATTATTATTTTTTCAATAATAAGAAATTGATATTTTTTTAATATATTATTATCATATTGAACAGATGAATATAGTTAACATAAGTAATGTTCTTGATAAAAAAAAAAAAATTCAAATCAAACTACAATATTTTGACTTGTAAAATCATAATGCAAATAAAATCACAATGCAAATATTCATTAAAAAAATGGAAGAAGAAAATAAACAGAACACTAATGAAAGAAATTCATACACCAATTGTACAGTTTATCATACTCATTATTCACAATATTTCTCATTTTATCATACACCATAAATTCACAGTTTATTCACAACATTATTCACAAATCATTTTCACAAGCAAAAATCATAAATTCCCAAACATAATTTACAAATAAAAGAAAAAAGAAAAAAAGAAAAACATATCTGTATGAAGCAGCAGTGCAACCCACGAACACAAAATCAACAATGCAACCCACGAACACAAATGGAGAACTAAAAAAATATTAATAATAAACAAAATCAACAATGGAAAACAAAATCAACCCACGAACACTAATTGAGAAAAAAATAATAAAAATAGAATAACAAAATCAACCCAACAACAACAATGGACCCACGAATACAATCAACCCAACGAATAACAATGGAGAAAAAATAAAATACACTAACCTGGTAACCTGAGCACAACCGGAGCAAGACGAACTGGACGGCGACGCGAATGGAATCGTGCGGTAGCTGGAGAACGAAGAAATAAAAGGAAAAAATAGAGCCACGATGAGAGAGAGAGAGAGAGTATTACAGAACATAACAGAGGGAGGGAGAGGGAGCGAAAAGTCGGAGAAGAAGAACTGACACGATTTTATACTTTTACAAATTTCGTCGGTAAATCGTCGATAACTAATTATTAATGCCACGTGTCTCTCTACATGTCATTGTTGATGGAATACAGACGGAAATATTAATGCCACGTATCTCTCATTTCATCAGCAACTAAAATTTAAGCGCATAAATTGCCGATGAAATGACACTGTTAGTAAAATATTTTGGGAGTGTGTAAAATGATGGCTAAATGTACTATTGGTGTGAAAGTGTGATTGCCAAATCGCCAATCGTTAAAAACAGCTTATAGCTATTTATTAAATTTATCGATTAAAGATAAATTTTATCATAATTAGAGTTTTTAATTGATCAACCAAATATTATAAATTTTTTTAATTAGTATTACGCATATTGACAATCGATAATTAGAAATGTTTAATTGACCAACCAAACAGCCCTTTCGTCAGTAAAGTGTCTGCTTTTTATCGGCAAATCTTCGCACAAAAATTTTTCTTCATAAATCACCAACAGCTACTTTTCATCGGTAAATACCGACCGCTTTTTGTCATTAACTAGTCGGAAAACAGTTCATTTTCATTTCTGTCAGGAAAATCGACGGTATATACCGACGTTTCTTTTTCTGTCAACATCTCGCACATTTCTTGTAGTGTAACTACAAATTTGTCAAATGATATATTATGTTAACACTTGAAATTAAATAAAATTTTCAACACCTACTAATTTTAAATTATTTATTTATCTATTACTTAAAAATTTTAATTAATTTAAAATATACAACGATACAATAAGGGATTATATATATATATATATATATGTATTTCATTTCATTCAATCAAACATCACTTTAGTGATAAAAAGTTTATTAAGTTTATCTATAATAAAGTTTATATATATATATATGTATAAAATTGTTTTGCAACTAAAGAGATATAATCTATCTAAAATATTAATCGATGACTGTTGGTTTCATGAAATTAAGATCTCAAATTAGGAGTATGTATGATAATATTATTCAACACCTAATAAAGATTCAGTTGTTTGGTAATACTTGACTTAAAAGTCTCATTTAATCTAAAAATTACTTAAAAAAAAATTCTCATTTAATTCTTCGACCCGAGATCACACAGTTATCTTATGTATAAGTGATTAAAATTTATTACTGTTTATATAAATGTGCTAGCAATGTATAAATATATAACATGTGGCAGTCCTGGTTAGTAGTGCATGAGACAAGTGATCAACAAAGATGGGATTCATAGCCTCCAATAAATAAGAATACGATCCTACGCTATTTGGTTATTCTTCGTATCAAAATTCTTGGTCAGTGTAATAATATTCACTAGAAAAAGAATTTATAATAGAAATATAATCATATTGAGAATTAGAACCAAGATAAGGACATATGATCAAAACATATTAGGATTTGATATAATTCATAATCCTAGCTGAGATTCGAATCTTTGATGAAGGGATTTGAAAGCATGGTATTTATGATTGATGATTCATGTAATATGAATAATCAACTATAAACATTCGTCTCTAATAAAATAATTGTGATATGCTATGTTAGGTATCACTCACAACTTATGAGACTAAACGTGAAATGGAAATTCTATAATTAGTAAAGAAAATATATTTTTTCACTCTCATTACTAATTATACATAAATTTAAAAGGTCACACACAAAAGAACTTAAATTAATCAAGCTAACAATTACTATAATTATTAATTAAATAATTAATGGTAATATGATTAAATTTGTATCTAAAATTACAAAATCATTAGCATGTCATGAAGTTTAATCTAAAATATAAATTATATTAATTAAGTTTTAATTTAGATGAGACATAAATAGAAAAAACTTAATTGAAAAAGATTAAATCAATATGCTTTATTTTAATTAAATTTTAATTTATATGAGATATAAATGAGAAGAACTTAATTGAAAGGTTTTGGAACTAATTACAAAGAAGGCAAAATTGATTTTTGTGCGATGTGGGCTCAAGTCCACAATTATTATAGAAAATAATTACTTGGACTTCGTAAGAATCCTAGCATAATTGTTGGGTTAGATATATTAAATTTATGTGATTAGTTTGGTATAGAATTAAATTCACTAAACTCAAATGGACTGATTCGTAAAAGATCAGTGAGTGGGAAACACAATTATCATTTTTGTCTCCCATCCCACAACATCATCCATTTTATTCCACTAATGGTTGGTGGAAAAATGTAAAAGGTTATTCTTCATCTTCTTTTACTTTCCTTTCTAATTATTTGAGAAAGAGCCAATTACATAGTTATTGCTTTTAACAATTGAAAGACTAAAACAAGCATAAATCAAAAAGCTTTCAAGGAGTACAAGTGGAAGGTCTTTGATCAACTATGGGCAAACTAGAGTGAAGATCAAGGGCAATCCACGTACCAGATGAAACAGTTTGATTGGTTGAGTTTGTGTGGACTAGAAACTTCGCATTTGAAAAATTACGGTTGAAGAATTAGAGGTAGTTTATGCCCTACAAGAGGTATTTTGATTACCTATCCGCTTCTTCTTCTTACTCGTGTATTTTGCATATAAATTTAGTTGATAATTCCTACAAGTAATGGGCCATCCTTCTCCAATAGTTTGAATTTTTTAAAAGTTCAAAAATTCGGACCGACCACACTTCCATTAGGCCCGGAAACCCAATAAAATTAGGGCTAAAATTATGATTAATCAGCCAATTAAGATTAATTAACTGTCTTTTCTAAAAAAGAATGTTGCTTAAAGTCATTTACATTAGATGATTAAATCAAGTAATAAATTTATTATTGTTGTTAGATATAAATACATTTATAGTATATATTTTTTCAATTATAAAGATAACTAATAAAAATTAGATGTTATGTAGATGCCTAGATGTGTTATTAGAGATGAGACTCCATTTGACCAAGGTCACAGTTGAGATACCACTTCTTATAATTCTTGTTGTCGACGGACTCCTTCACCTAATGTCTTCGGTACACCTATAATAGGACGTCCTCATTTGAAAATTACTACACCTTCAATCTTGTGACCTCTATTGACTCCAGTGTCTCCATTGTCTATACTGCCTCCATTGCCTCTTGGTTCTATTGCTTCCTGTACGCCTACTCCATCTCTGTCTATTCCTTCTACAACTTCTACACTACCTTCATCATCCAAATCTATTAAGCTTCTTGTCCCACCTTTTAGTGCTGATGATAATATATATAGTATCCCATGTCCTAATGAATGATTGATTATCAATGTCACTAATACCCGATCTTAAAATCGGTGAAGGTAGAGAATCAGAAAGTCAGAGATTTAATTGTGGTCAAACCAATCAAACTGAAATTAAATTAAAAATAATTAAATTAATATTATAGTTGAAATTTAATGCATGTATTAATAGTGAAGTTGACTATATCGTTGAAATTGAAACATATTTCTCATAATTTTGGTGAGTAATATTAGATTTTAGTATTATAATTATTAGTTGAAATCCAATTAAAATGTAATTAATTAAAAATATATAAATATAAAAATGTAACATATATTTCATATTCATTTTTGGATAAATTCAAATTTGAGATTTGAAAAATATGTATAGAGCAAATATACACTTCTTCAATATTAATATAAATAATTTACTATAATATTCTTAATGATAAAAATATATATCAAATACCGACATATTAAAAATAATAAATTAGTTACGGTTTAAAAAGGAAGCAAATTGGATTTTATATTGCAGTTTCAAAAAGGGAGTAATTAATTTAATATGTTTCATTCATTTCTTGCTCTGTTATTATTATTATTATTATTATTATTATTAGTATATGCAAAAGTTTCTTCCTTTCTTTCCTCACTGTTCTTGAAATTTTGCATTTCTTGCTTTTTCTTTTTTTTTTTTCCATGTGTCCAGATATGAGGCCTCACCTGAAAAGCACCTCGGTTGATTCAAGTGTTTGCCTCCTCTCTTATCGGGGTTATAGTCTCATGTTGCCGGAATACCTGACCAGTTGGAAGTTTTATTTCTCAATTCACTTAAAATTTTGTTTTATTTCTATTTTGAAACTTGTTTTGAGTTCAAGTTTGTTTTGAAAATAAATTTCAGGGAATTGCTATCTTAATATTTTTTTAGCCTTGTCTTGCATGAGCCCATTAACCTTCCCTTAAATCCCGCTCGACCGATTCCT
The DNA here is from genome assembly GCA_948193065.1 of Aleurites moluccanus. NCBI lineage: Eukaryota > Viridiplantae > Streptophyta > Magnoliopsida > Malpighiales > Euphorbiaceae > Aleurites > Aleurites moluccanus. The sequence goes on from CANXYC010982990.1 coordinate 19,721, forward strand.
TTCTTGGACCTCCAAACTTGGCCTAAAACTATTTTAAACTTATTCAAATAATTTTTTAACACACACACACACAAAAAAAAAAAAAAAAAAAAAAAAAAAAAAAAAAAAAAAAAAAGAAGAAGAAAGAAATATCAAAACAATAGTTCAAATCCTTAGTTACAAGTCACAAAGACTTGGTAATCTCAGCGGTCCATTTTCCTGTAAAAAGACATTTTATGCAAATATAGTTGAATCAAACTCATTTTCTCTTAACTAATTTTCATTTAGAAAGAAATTCTATATAGCATTTTGATATCCAATGCCTCATGACGGGCTTCGGCTCAAACTTAAATGGTGCAAACAAATTTAGTGTTTGCATTTTGCTAGGGTTTATGAAACATATGTACAAGAGTGTACACATTCCTGAAATAAAGCTTACTAAAGTCACCTAATTTTTAACAAAAATAAATTTAAGCCTAAAAGACATTAAGAGTTTGAACCTTAAACTTAAAACTCATTTCCTTGATGTATTCTTTCATTTTGGTAGCATCAATATCCTCTTTCTAGACAATACAAATATCCCTTATTTCAGAGAAGTCTTTTAATGAATTCAACTATCGAATATATTGAGAACCTCTTTCCAGTCAATGAAAATATGAATCAACCATCGAATGCATTGGGAACCTCTTTCTATACATCAACTATCAAATGCTTTGGGAATGTCTTTCGGTCAATGTGAATATGAATTAACCATCGAATGCAATCAGGGCCTTTTTCCAGTCAATGTAAATATGAATCAACCATCTAATACATCGTGAACCTATTTTCTAGTAAATGTGAATATGAATCAATCATCGAATGCATCAAGAACCTCTTTCTAGTCGATGAGAATATGAATCAACCATTGAATGGATTAGGAACCTCTTTCCAGTTGATGTGAATATGAATCAATCATCGAATGTATTGGAAAACTCTTTCCAATCGATGTAGATAAGAATCAACCATCAAATGTATCAAGAACATCCTTCAAGTCAAAATAAATATGAATTAACTTCAAATGCATCTGGAACCCCTTTTCAGTCATTACGAATATGAATTAACCATTAAATGCATCATAAACCTCTTTCCAGTCAATGCAAATATACTTGACTCATTCTTTCCTAGCTAGGGTTTACATGTTCATTTTTCTTTTGGTACCTGGTCCTCACCAATTCTTATTTCAATATTTGGTCCTTACCGATTCTTTCTTTGCACTTAGATCCTTACCTAATCATTATAATTTAGGTCCTCACTTAACCACTACAATTTAGGTCCTCACTCATCAACTATAATTTAGGTCACATAATCACTATAATTTAGGTCCTCACCTAATTGCTATAATTTAGATCCTCACCTAATCACTATAATTTAGATCACATAATCGCTATAATTTAGGTCCTCACCTAATCACTATAATTTAGGTCCTCACCTAATTGTTTGCAAATATAAGGAATAAATCGCATCTTTCTTTAATGGCAAAAGACATCTTATCATTCATCAATGTATATCTCCATGCATTATGCAAATATGTGCAAATAATCACAAAGGATGATTAAAAATTTAATATAGTGCATGTATGTGTGTATGTCATTGACCTTAAGGCTTCTCTATTCAATTGCATACTTTTATTATCACTTAATGAGCTAAGAAATACCTTTTCTTGAGAATTATTTCTCTTTAATGAGCGAATCTAACCACTTTTGGGTAAAAGCCAAAAGGATGGGCTCAAGAAAATGAGATCATAAGTGAAAAGAAACTTGAGCTACTTTTAGCAAGAAAAATATGATGAAAGCAACAATCTTCGAAATGGTGAGAAGAATAAACAACTTCAAGATGTGAGTTTCTAAGAAAATTTAAAAATTCAATACAGGAAAACATATTCGAGTATTTACTGTTTATACATATAAGGGTACACCACAACTTTAGCAAAAATCCAAAATTTGAAGATGTTTGAATCATCAACTAAAGAATCTACAATTCTACTTCTCATGTGACTTGAGAGGAATCTTCTTTTGTATGACTATAACCAAATTTATTTACTTTCTTTATTCTTTTGCTCCAATTAAATTGTTATATATGTTTCGTCGGCATTTGACCTTTTTTTGTAGTGAATGTCCAAGATAATAGTTGGTCAAATGGTCCTAACGAAATTATAAAAATAAATAATTAGGAAAAGTAGGCATTGAATGAGACTGAATTAGCGAGGACAAAGGTTAGGATGATACACTTCGCCGCCACACTTACTGCCAAAAATGGTACTGAATTATAAATCTTGAGCTATTAAGAAACTAGACTAAGGTTTGTCTCATTCATCCAAGGTAAAGTCCACCCTTATAGAAACAGAGGAATACTGAAATTTGGTCCACATAGGGCAGAAATTTATAGGATAAAAAATGTAAAATTGCCTATTTTTCCTATGTTTGGTGGAATAAAAGAAGGAGAATACTTGATGAAATAATCTATCTCTAAATGTAAAGCTCTTAACCTATTGACCATAGTGGGAATGGACCTGATAGGTGATTTTTGGGTCATGTGAACTAGTTCAGGGAAATAAGCCATCAATCATATTTGGACCATCCACAGGCTATCACAAACCAAAACACAAGATTGACGTTCACCACCATGAAGAAGGTGTACACTAAGATTTAAAGTTCAAGTAATTATTAGCTCAAAGGTAAAGTAGTGGCTATTTTAAGGTGCTCTTTGGTCACCTTTACAATGGTTGTGCAAAAAATGAATCATAGTTAATAAAGAAGAAAAACTATATGTTCCTGAAAATCAGGTTTGGCAAATAGGGTTTTGTTAAGCTCTAAAAAGTTGCTATAATTATAATCATTTTTGCTAAATGAAATATTGAGTTCGTCTACGCCCACTTCTAATGAAACATCCATAATTTCACCTGATAATGGGGATATTAAACAGGATGACTAAACTAAAGAGGGTAAAGGACATATCGTTGAATCTAAAAGTTAAGCAATACTATTGGCTTACAAAAAAGTAAGGCTAGAAACAAAAGCTATTTTCAAAAAAGGAATCTAATAAGGGTAAATTCCATAAGGTCTTCTATTCCTTGGGACTTCCAACTACTAGAGAAGGTCGATTTAAGACAATCATGTCATGCCAAGAAGTCATCTGAAATGGTTGGCCAAGGTCGAGGGAGTTTTGGTTTGAATCCATGAGTGAAGAGAATTCTTAGTGTAAAACATAAAGACTAAACTATTACAGAAAAAGAAAAGCTCAAACTCAATATCTCGGGTTGTGACAATAGATCCTAGAATGTAATGAGACTCGGGAAGAATTAGTACCTTAAGAGAGATTGACTGTGTAGATACAGTCGTGGTATCATATATTTGTTTTGGTGTCCCTATATGGACAACTTATTTTTCCTTCAATTTAGTCATTTTGGTTGAACCATGCAAACAAGAATTAATCAAAATTAGACTAAAAGGAATATCAAAACAAGAAAAGTTCAAGAAACTTACTTTAATATTGAAGGACCCTCAATGATCTTGAAAAATAGATTTTAGAGACATAAAGTTGACTGAAAATCTATAGAGAGAATAAAAGAATTGTCAATAGAGAGTAAAAGTGAAAATGAAATAAGAAAAGTTTCAAGTTATAGGTTCTTAGGAAGGTGAAAAGTTGTGACTTTTTGGCTTTTATGGGATTCAAAATTTGAATTCTTTTAATTATTAGTAACGGTCAATGCGAGAAGGTGCAACCCTTCACCTTTCCAAGGAAAAGGGTTGTAGGAAGCATTGTTAAGGTTCAATATCTCAGTTTGGGCTTAGATTTGGAGTAAGTCTATATAAATATTTCCAGACTTATAATGTTAGGCTTATGGGGGTGTTTGGGTGAAAACCCAGTTTTGAAAAATAGAGTTTTTAAAACGTCATTTCAAAATAAATTGGCATGTCTAGCTTAATTTTTTTTTTTTCTTTTTAAGTTTCAAAACGAAGTTTTGAATTAATCTGCCAAACACTCCAAAAACTCGTTTAACATTTTTTAAATTTCAAAATGACATTTGATATCCATTTTAAGGACATCCAAATACCCCCTATATGTACATAGTGAGCCCAACTCTATTATAAACTAATTTTTTTATTTTATTATTACAATTACAATAATATCCATGTAAATACTCTATAAATAGATTTGTAAACTCATTATATAAACCTTATCACTCATTTCAATAGATAACTTATTTTGTTGAATATTTGTGTAATCACTCCTAAACGTAATTGATAGTTCTTTACAATCTAAATATTTAACTTTGGATTGACGGTTCCCCGTAGCTTATATATCAGACCTGTAATACCCTAAAAAGTTATAACATATATACATGATTTAACTCTCAGTATGTGGTTCAAAATTCTTGAAATGATGGAAAATAATTTTAGAGACACAGTTAGAAAGCGAATTAGTTACTTTTCCGGAAATCGGCGGTGTCAGGAATACTGCCGAGAAATTTGTTGTTCGGTCAACAGAAGAATTTCTGAATTTGATCAGGAGTTAAAAGATCACCTTAATGCATAAGTAATTTTGGTAAAAAGAAAGAAGTGAAAAATATTTAGGAACATTGAAAAGTAACCAATGGTAAAACTGTAAATAAAAGAAACATTAAGGTAAATAGTGAAAATTGGTCCGTTAAAGTTACAGAATGGCTCTGAAACCATTTTTATAAATAAGTATAAATTAAAATAAGCTTATTGACT